>LDDX01000192.1:0-297056 GCA_012184315.1 Arthrobotrys entomopaga
CCCATTCCTTCCTTGATTGTTCAATCCTCTCCAAGGTCGCACGACGCTAACTGAACGACGACGGGCAATCAGACAGACGTCAACTCTTTTCTGATATCGAATCCTTCGTCCTTCTTTCCCTTTTTTTTTTTTTTTTTGGCCGTCACGCGAACCTACCTTATCCGTTTCTCCCATCGGAAAGCTAAAGGTGAGCGAGAAGGGGAAAGACCCAAAACCCCTCCATCGGTGTCAAACATCTCCGCTTTTTTTTTTATACTCAAGCTGTTGTTGAGCGACGCCTCTCTCTATCGCTTTTTGGAGATCGTAGGAAATATTATCCCTCGGGAACTATAACATTTCTTACCCTTTAATTGACATACCTGCCGGAGATAAAAAAAAAAAAAGAAAAAGATCCTGACTCGGGAGATCCAGGCGACTGATTACGAACTTGTCACTTGTTTTTCCCGAGTCCCGTTCTTTTCTTCTTATTCTTCGTCTTTCCTTTGTGTTCTTGTGCCTTTCGTTCGATTTTACCGTTCTCCGTCGGCTCTCCTCAGAGTTTGCCATCGTACAAGAATTGGATAATACGAAACAAAAAAAAAAAAAAAAAAGCATAAAACGATGGCCTTCCTGGGCTCCCCCCCGCAGTCCTACTGGCCCTCCCAGTTTGTCGCGGATCCCGCCTTCGACCCTGAACTCACCGACCCATCAGCCGGCCTCCACGACAATCAGCAAACTTCATTACCTCATGCTCTTCAGACCGCTGCCGAAAATGCCCACCATATTCTCGACCCTGCTCTCTCTGATGAGATGCCTCCCCAGGGCCAACATCCCATAATCTTTCACCAAACCTCTCCTCATTCTTATGCTCCTCCTCCACCATTCGAGCAAGGTCTGCCGCCACCTGAGCAGCTCTACTCCTCATCTCCCGGTCGCATCAGACCTCCTTCAGCTAAGGATATGCAAACTCACAACAACGGTGAGGTCGTCATGGATGACGGCCACGGTGCCGCCTACATTGCCCCTGCCCAGCATCCCTTCCTCGGAAACGGCATGCACCATCCCGATATGCACCAGCCGATGGGCCAACCACCTCAGATCAAGTTTCGCGCCACTACGAACGCCAACTCCGGAGGTGGAGGCCACGGTCGACGTCCCAAAATGACAAAGGAAGAACAGATGGCCAGGAGACGTCTCAGAACTGACACTGACGAGTACCGAACCCAAGAGCGCGAGCGGATGAGACGCCGTCGTGCGAGAGAGAAGGAAGAGCGAGATCGAGTGAAGCGGGAACAGGAAGAACAGTTGAGAGCTGAGGGTAAGGAGAGCTGGATCGCACCCGCTACCACTACCACTCCGAAACGCAAGACCGTCAAAATGGTCAAGAAAAAGGCGCCCGTGGCCACAAACGCTGAAGAGGGTATGGGTGGGAAAGCCCTGACAAAAAGATATACCGTGTGCGCTAACATTCTTTTTTTTCTTCTTTTTTTCTTTTTTCCCCATTAAATAGGTTCGAATGCGGACGAAGATGCTTCCCGAGAGCAAAAGCGACAGACCAAGGTCGACAACAGAGCGGCTACCCAGGAGTCTATGGAAGGGAATCCCATGGAAGAGATTACCGACGAGATGGTCGAAGAGGATGGTGTTAAACTCGCAGAGGATGAAATGGTAGAAGGGTCGGAACAATTCGAAGACGAAGTGGGTGAGGATGTTGGAGAGGAAGACCTGGAAGAAGGAGGAGATGACGCGGATAAGAAGGAAGCAGGCACTCGAACATCTGCTAGACGTTCTACTACTGCCGGTCTCGATAAATCAAATTCGATCCGATCATCCACTCGTACCGCGGCAAAAGCGACTCCCACAAAATCCACCTCTCGCCCCTCACGCGGTCGCTCGACAGCAGAGCCTGAGAAGGTTGTTCAAGAGGTGACCACAACCAGGTCCGGTCGAACGACTAGGAGCGCGTTGAGTACCCCTAAGAACGTGGAGAAGAAGGAATCTCCTGCTCCTTCCGTCCAAGCTTCTGCGACTGCCGCTCCCGCGCCACTCAAGATCACCACGAGAAAGCAAACCGTCACCACTCCCGCCAGTCCGTCGTCTCCTGCGGTTAGCAAGACCCGTGTCTCCTTGAAATCTCTATCCACGGGTACTCCTAGTACGCCAGCTCCCTCGTCATCCGCCGCGGACGCCAAGTCACCTAGTTCGATTCGCTCCAACGAGCCCAAGTCGTCGACCTCCGGTGCGGCTATGGCACCTGTCGTCATGCTGTTCGGCTATCCGGCTGGTGCCAACCCACCTTGTGAGGTATCGTCGGTTTCGGTTACCGTTGAAAGTACAAAGACGAATAGAATCTGTATGATGACGGCTGAAGACATGCGACGACCTGCTACTCCAATTGCTGATGGGGATGGGGAGAGCGCTGATAAGATGGATGTGGATGAGAGTAAGGAGGGAGAAAAGAAGGAGGAAGAGAAGAAGACCGAAGAGAAGACTGAGGGTAAGGAGGAAACCACCACAACTGTACTCGACACGGATACCCCTCTCGTTCCGGCTGAAAAAGTGGCGGTCGGCGGTGGCGAGTCAGTTCCGAGAAACTCGAGCACTCCGGATAGCAACGCCAACGGACGCTTTAGTTGGGATTTGGTGGTTCAAATGTTGAAGGCTGATATCGGGTTCGATCCGGCAAAGGATGAGCTCGTCGGGTTTCATCACAAAGACCCGTTGCCTTTGAGTTGCGACAGACATTTGAATACGGCTATGGTTATGGCGGCAAAGGAAGGAGTCAGGATGCCCAAGTGGTATGTTTACCCAAAGCAAACGCAACCTCAACAGCCTGTGGTACAGTGAAGACAGATCCACCGCTTTGAAAAGATTGCGTTTGTGGTGGTATTATTATTATTTTTTTTTTTCTAAACCCATTTCTCTTTTTTTCAAAACATGGGGCTTTTCATTATCCATCTTGGTTTCTTTTTTACGCATTTGCAGGCTGCCTTGAAGATTTTACATGGATGCGATGCGACTGACGAGGACTTGTTTTGTTCCTTTCTACACTACTTGTTTTTTTTTTTTTTTTTTTGTTTTTTTATTTTCATACATGCCTTGTTGTTTCCTAAAGAATTATTTATACACCTCTTTTTCTCTTCTTGTTTATTCACGAATTCTTTTTCTTCTTTTTCCTTGTAACGTTTAATAAATACCCCTTCCCGCACGTTATGCTTTTTTTTTTTTTTTTTTCTGTCCCGCTCATCCTCCTCTTATAAAATTATCGTGCTGGTTTTATCCATATTTTTTTTTCCTACTGGACTTTTGAGATTGTGACTTACTTTTTTCGCCTTCCTTTTCGTCGTGTTTTATTTGCGGAAACAAAAAAGAATAGTTCTGGAATATTGCTTTTTGGTTTTTAAAAACTTCTATTTGTGATATATATACATATATATAATTATCTATCTATTCAATTATATCCCTATTCTCTATGATATATGTCGGATTTTTCTGGTATCTTTTGTGTGCCGCCGCGGCTGGCTATCATACACTTGGGATATACCAAGAGAAACGCCTCTTTTTACGGCTGAATTTGTATGGCATTTTTGAATTTTCAGTTCATCGTCATCGAGTTTGGGTATTGTAAATGTGAATAATATCGCCGTGCGGGTGAGTTATTACTAGTATTGATTGTATCGGAAGGGTACGAAATGCATCTTGTTGGGTGAGGCTCTAGTATTAATATTTCAGCTAGCTGTGATTGCAAATTTGCATGGGGGGGAAGGAATACCCCCTGCGCCCCCCAGCTACCGCACAACTACCCCTGGCCCCGAACCCAGGCGCATAACTAGGTGGTTAGGGAGAGGGCCGAAGCTAGCTCAGCTGATACTAATTATGATGTCGTGCATGCAAGGTGCGCTGCTGGAGCTATGTATGTAGCTGCGCGCGTAGCAACGTGGGGGGGTTATGGTGTATAAATAATGGGGAGGAAGTAAGTACTTAAAGTAGTTTCCCGTGATTTGTTTACCTTTCTTTGCCTTCTCTTCTCCAACCACCACCACCGCTTTCACTACTGACCTTATATTGCAAATCCAAACACAAGGTCGGATATATAGCTACTTTAAGCTGTAGCTACTACAAACAATAGTTACTACTCCCTCGATATACAGTAACTCATCCATCAAAAAAATACAAAATAAAATAAATAGAAATAGTAAAAAAATAAAAAGAAGGATGCACCCAAAACACCTCCTCCTAACCCTCCTCGCATCCGCGACAACAGTAACCTCATGGGGATTCTACGGCCACAAAACCGTCGCCCTCCTAGCATCCCGCTACCTCCTCCCCGAAACCGCCACATTCGTCCGAACATACCTCTACAAAGACCAAACAATCATGGACGCGGCGGTATGGGCGGATCGGTACGCGCATATCCCCCTGGGACGGTACAGTAAAACATGGCACTACATTGACGCCAAGGACGATCCTCCCAGGTTGTGCGAGGTGAATTATAGTAGGGATTGTGCGGTGAATGGGAGCGGGTGTATTGTTAGCGCGTTGGTTAATATGGTAATTATATATATCCCATCCCTCTCTATCTTTTCCTTTCCTTTCCTTCCCTCCCTAAAAGTACGGATATATGGTATGGTATGATATGGTATGAGGACAAAGGACACATAACTATATGATATGATATGAATATACTAAATGTGTTTTACGAATGATAATAAAATTAGACCGAAAGAATCCAAGACGAAACCCTACCCTGGCCATCCCGCGCCCAAGCCCTCCGTTTCATCCTCCACTTCATAGGCGACATCCACCAACCACTACACACCGAATCCAAACTCCGCGGCGGAAACTCCATCCACGTCAAATTCCACAACCAAGATACAAACCTGCATACGGTATGGGACTCGAAAATGATCGAAGCAGCCAGAGGTCGTCCTACCGTTCGCAACATCATCGCGTTCGCGAACGAGTTGGAGGAACGGATCGAGAGTGGTGATTACGCTGGGGAGAGGGATAGCTGGGGGGCTTGTTTGAATGTTAGTGACGTTGAGGGGTGTAGTGTTTCTTGGGCTGGTGATGCTAATCGGTTGGTGTGTGAGTATGTGCTTAAGGATGAGGTTGAGGGTGAGGAGTTGAGTGGGGAGTATGCTGATGGTGCTGTGCCGATTATCGAACGTATGGTCGCCATGGCGGGGTATAGACTTGCCGGGTGGTTGAATATGATTGTTACCGGACAGGATGGGTTGAGTAGTAGTAGTAGTAGTGAGAGGGTTAGTAAAGGGATGATGGGGGTGGAAGACGGGTTGATGATGGGGGTGAGGGAGTTGAGGGATGAGGTGGATGTGGAGGTTGATGCGCAGATTGAAGAGTGGGAGAAGATGAAGGCGGCGGGGAAGTTTGAGGGTATACACGTGCAGCATTGATAAATATTGTTTTTTATCTTGTATGAGCATTTTTTTGTATAGGTTTATAATGATATTTTGAAAGAGCTAGCTGGTGGGAGTTAATTGGAGTCGGAGAGATTTGTACGGATATGGATATATACTTTTCGTCTATGATGATATTTTTGACATTTCGTAATGATATATCTCTTTTTTGAGAATGTAATGTATCTACTACCGTAATCCCAACCGCTCTTCTACCCGTCGCTGTACTTCTGCCATTTCTTCGCCTTGTCCTTCAAACATCCTATCCACTCTTATCCTCAACGTGGATCGGTCTCCAGTTCCTAGAATCTGCACTAACCGGTCGATAGCTCTACTATCCCTCTCCTCTTCTTCCTGCTGCTGCTGCACCCCCTCTTGTTGTTCTTCTTCTTCTTCAGCTGGCGATTCTCGTGGCTCTGGTTCTTCCTCCGTGACGGTTACACCAAATCTCTCTTGAAACCACTCCCGTAATTCACGCGGTACCAATCCAACGTTCAACGCCAACTGCGCTCGATCTTGCAATCCCATCCCGTTAGGAAACCCTACACCGTCTTCGATCATCGTGGTCAATGTCGCCCTCAAATCCTCCTCATCCACCTCGAACGATCCTTCACCGAGTCTGGCCCTATCACCACCACCACCACCCTCACCTTGCCCCCCCTCTTGCCCTTGTCCTCGTGTCTGCGGCGGTTGAGCTGCCTGAAAACTAGGCATAAGATTCCTCAAAAACACTTCAAATATATTCCCCCCTCCGACACCAACACCCCTACTACTCCCCTCTCCACCTCCACTTGCGGCAAGACTCTCCAGCTCCTTCTGATAACTACTCTCCCCACCCGTCGGCGGCATCACATCCCACGCATACCCTTGATCCTCCCTCAACCCTCTCGGTAAAAACCCAATCAACCCTCTCCCCTCCCGCTGGTCCATCAAAAACACATGTCGTGCCAGATCCCGCTGTTTCTCACCGATATAATAATAAGCTGCACTCCCCACCCCCTCGTCCTCATCAAACTTACCAACCCCTTCTATAGTATCCATGAGAAACTTGGCATGTTCGGGAATATTCCACAAATCTCCCATGCGGAGGGTATACATCTCCGCCAACAACGAGTCGATATCACTAGGTGGTAGTTTCCCCCATAACCCTTCCGGCAGGTTCCTCCCGCCTATATTCTCCGCCGACAGGCTACCGTGCAATTTCGTCAGCATCCACGGGTACCTCCTCACCGCACCCTCCAATCTTTCCTTCGCACGGAGGGTGTTTCCGGCCATGAATTCGGCTAGCGAGAGGGAGTATAGTATATTCGGACTGTTACTCCATTTCTCAACTAGGAGCGGTGTGGACGCTAGATCGATGAGAAGCTGCGGCACACGGGATTTCAAGGCGTATTGATCGATAACAAGGATCAAACATAGCGGATCGTTGATCGGTTCGAGTTGTAGTAGGACTCGGATGAATTCCAACCCGGTACGCCATAACCCTCGTCTGGAAAGCGAGAGGATGTACTTCCACCCGGCGAAATATAACTCTCTGCTTTCAAAATGTAGGAATGAGATGCGTGCGATGCCGGATGCGAGGGAGGTGGGGAAGACGGAGTGTGAGGTGCGGCCGAGGGCGAATAGGGCGCGGGAGATGAGCGCTTGTGATGTTGGCGGATCGTTGTTGTGGGTTAGTGCTATCTGAGAGGTTTGGAGGAGGGTGGAGATATGGTAGGGAAAGTTCCTTAGGTGTTCTATCATCCGGTCCGGGTCTGTATTATATATACAATATACATGTTAGCTATCAGTAGTTTTGCAGGTTGTAGTTGTCGGACGTATGTACGTACCCATTGACCTGACACATTCGTTGAATTGGCGTTGGACATCTTGGTACACCCTCGAATGAACGTATTTGAACGTTACGGTGCCGTTCTCAGGGTTCTTCTCGACTAATTCCATCGATAGGCCGCCGCTACCTTCCCACGGCCAGTCTGCGCCCGGTTGGACGAATACGTTGCGTCGACCGCTTGATGCGAGGTGCGGGCGGCCGCCTGGGAGACGTTGACCGCGGGGTTGTTGTTGACGGGGTTCGGCATTTGATTCTCGTGATGTGGCGCCGCGGCCGAAGAGCTTGCGCATTTCATTTTCGAGGTCGAGATGGCGGTGGTCGATGTGTAGCAGGGAATGGAGTTGGGATGTTGGAGAAGCTGTAGAGGGTGCGGCTTGTGTGGGATTGGTCGATATTGAGGACGATTTGAGAGCTCGGGCTAGCAGAGAGTCGAAATCGTCATCGCCATCCGTATGGGTGGGTTCCTTTGTGTCTTCGGCTTTGGATTTGCCCTTGTTCTTCTTTTTCTTGTTCTTCTTCCTTTTGGGTTTTGAGGATGCGGCGGCAGGTTTGGATTCTGCTTGTTCTTCTGCTGATTGGTCATCTTCTTCTTCGTCCTGTGCAGCTTCTTCCAGCTCGGCGTTTAGCATGGCGAAGAGGTTGGGCTTCTTGGAGGCGACGGGTTCTGCTTCTTCCTCGTCGTCTTCATCTTCATCGTTATCCGATGGCGGGGCAGCTGCGAGAGCTGCGAGACGCTCTTCTTCGGCCCGTTGTTGGGCTTTCCTCAATGCCCTTGATGACATTACAATTTAACTTAAAGAATGATGACCTAGATGCAACTTTAGCTAGCTTGTTCGTATAAGAAGAAAAGGAGTTACTTACTATGATGATGGAGAGATGAAAGGATGGAAGAAAGGAAGAAAGGAAGACGGAAGGATGAGTCGTCGAAAGATGCGGCGAAGATGCGGCAACGCAAACAGTTTGGCGACATGACGTTGCTGGCCTTTCCGTTCACATTGTCCTCAACCTCAACCTCATCTTTCAACCTCAGTCCAATCGACAGCGACGACGACGACGACGACGATATCTGTCGAAGAGAGAGAGAGAGAGGATGACCGAACCTCCGCTGTCTCCTCCCTCCGGTGCAGAGGATGTATGCACCTACTGCGGCTGGGTGCCTTACGCACTGGTCGCCATCCCAATCGTCCTCCCGCTCCTCCTCATCCTCCTACACCGACCCATCCTCCTCCTCGTCGGTCTATACATCCGCTCTCAAAACGGAGACAAACGATACCAACTCTTCAGAGCCAGCACCGAAGAAGCCTGTCGTCTGTTGGGAAGGTCATCACCAGGGCAAACGCAACCACAACCCTACGTAATCGTCGGATTCTTCCATCCTTACTGGTACACCTCATAACATCCTCCTTTTAAAAACTTTACCTTTCACTCCCCGTCTATCTATCCATCCGTTCGATCGATCAAAAACTGACACTCCCATCTAAAGTAATGCCGGCGGCGGCGGCGAACGGGTCCTCTGGGCCGCCATCCACGCCAATCAAATGCACAACCACCATGTCCTAAACATAGTCTACACCGGTGACCACGTCCCCAAATCCACCATCCTCGCCAACGTCCGCCTCCGTTTTGACATCTCCCTCAACCCGGACCTCGTCGAATTCATCTACCTCCAAAAACGCCACCTCGTCTCCTCCACCTCCTGGCCGCGCTTCACCCTCCTCGGCCAATCCCTCGGCTCCGTCCTCCTCGCCCTCGAAGCTTTCACGATGCTCGTTCCGGATGTGTACATCGACAGTATGGGGTACGCGTTTACCGTCCTCCTCGCCAAGAAAATCTTCGGTATCCCCACCGGTGCGTACGTGCATTACCCCACCATCAGCACGGACATGCTCGGTTCGCTGTCACCGGAACGGAGTTGGAAGAAACGGTACTGGCAGGTGTTCGCAATGTTGTACAGTTACGCCGGATCCGGGATCGATGTCGTCGTGGCGAATAGCAGCTGGACGGCCGGACATTTGAATTCGCTGTGGAGAGGGGTGACCACCGCCGGAACACCCACGTTCAGCGGGTTTCTAGCGTTGGCGATAAGTTTGATATCGGGGAGGAGGAGGAAAGAGGCCGTGGAGATTTTATTCCCGCCTTGTGCTGTGCGTAAACTAGCCGACTCGATCGATTTGAAGGAGAGGAGGGATAATGCGATACTGTACATTGCGCAATTCCGGCCGGAGAAGAATCATATACTGGTTTTACACGCCTTTCAAAAGTTTTTGAACACGGCGCCGGAAGCGTTGAAGGGGACAAAGTTGGTGCTGGTGGGGTCGGTGCGGGAGGATCAGGATGAGAAGAAGGTGTACGAGTTGAGATTGCTGGCGAAGGAGTTGCAGGTTGAAGCTAACGTACTGTTCATCACGAACGCACCTTGGGGTGATGTGATCAAATGGTTGGGCAGGGCGAGCGTGGGTGTTAATGCCATGTGGAATGAGCATTTTGGGATTGGGGTGGTGGAGTATCAGGCTGCCGGGTTGATCGGGGTCGTGCACGATAGCGGGGGACCAAAGATGGATATCGTCGTTGAGGTCGATGGCGAAAGAACTGGTATGCTCATACAATCCACCATTCCATACATAGTCATTACTAACGTTTTAATATTTAGGTTATCATGCGGAAACAGCAGAGCAATTTGCAGAAGGGTTCAAACAAGCTTTATCTCTGAGTCCCGAAGAGACGACAGCGATGCGGCAACGAGCCAGAAAGTCATCTCTGAGGTTTTCCGAGGAGATTTTTGAAGAGCAGTGGAGCAATGTCATGAACTCATTGTTGTCGAGGTTGGAAGGGAAGAAGAGAAAGTAAATACCCATTTTTATTTAGCCAGTACCCCATTTTAGGAATATAGCCAGCGTTGGTTTTAAATCTCGGATTCATGGTGTTTCTTTTTTATTCATTTGGGATACCCGGACATATTAAATCCTCATATAAATAATATATATACAGCCGTGTTTACCTTGGCGTCTTGATATCTACACGTGCACACCATTTATCAACCTCCCGAACCGAGGAAAGGAACCATTCAATTAACCTCCGTATCCTTCGCCCTCATATAACTCGGCACCTTCTGCTTCACCGGCTTGACAAACCTCGGTCTCGGAAACGCCTTGTTGATTATGATATTCTGCACCAACGAGTAGGAACTAGAGGTTATCCAGTATATGTGAAGTATAGCCGGGGAGTTCAAAGTCAGCGGAAAGATGGCGATGCTGAGAGCTGTCAACGTTCTATTTATCGCTTTTCGCCAGCCGAGTAGTTCTGTGTCTTTGATGCGGGAATTGGCCCACTTTTATAACATAACATTCAACAAGTTTAGTATCAGTTTCTATTTTATAGCTAGCGGGACGGGTTTTGTGTATGTTCTTACCGCAATGTTGGTATAGACTGATAAAGAGAATAGGATGGGTAGAATCATGTACGGATCCGGCTGGAGTAAATCTGGGAACCAGCCTTCTATCCCACCGATGTGCATCTGCTCTCTAGCCATCGATATCTCATCCATCGTACCATCTCCCACAACAGTTCCACTCAACTGACCGCTCCCATTGGTATCAATATCAATATCAATGTCATCAGATAGAGCTAAAGTACTCTTCTCATCAAAGGAAGACGGTAATGGTGAGGGTAAGGGTGAGGGTGGTGATGGGGAATACCACCCTTCCAACCCGGCCACCTTTCTAACGCTCATCGAAGCAATAAACCAAACCGGCATCTGCATCAATCCCACGAATCCCTTCCAATACTGACACCCAAATTCTCTAAACACCTCCTTCCTCTTCCTCTTCGTCCGTAGGAGCACCTCCCTCTGCCATGCCTCTGGGGTACCGTATACCTTTCTCCCCGCCATACCGGCCGGTGTGGACGGTGATGGCGGGTTAGGGTAGGTTTCTTTGGCGGTTTGGATGCTGTATATTGTGGTCCAGGCGCGGAGGAGCGGGGCTAGGGATGTTTGCAGGTTGGTGCGTTTGTGGGCGTAGAGTGAGAATGGGAGGGTTATTGTCGTTCGGACGAGGATGGCGATGAGCGGGATGGTGAGGAGCCAGGGGAGGGTGGTTGTGGATTGGAGGGTGAGGATTAGGGATTGGGTTGTTTCCAGGGTGGTGTTTATCGCGGTACTCGCGGTGGTGATGCTGCGGCGGGCGCAGCCATTGGGGTTTGAACTGCGATGGAAAGGGCCANTCGCAGCCATTGGGATTTGAACTGCGATGGAAAGGGCCATTTGGGTGGTTTGGAGTGGAGAGGAGAGGGCGTATTGTTCGGAGATGATGGTGGTGGATGTGTCGTGAGAGGAAGGAGGGGATTGAGGAGGTTGAACGGAGCATGGTTGGTTGGTTGAAGATTTTGGAGAGGTCAGATTGGGTTGTTCTTGTTGGAATTTGTAACGCTTCAACATTTCTTGATATCAACGTTAACCTGTCGATTAAATTAAATTGGATGAATATATCAACAGGGTAAGTTACATTTCTTCTTTTATATTTTATAACTTTGTAATTATTATAATTCATAGATTATCAACTGGTGGTCATATCCATTCTCCAGCTGGTGAAAAAAGCTAGATACTGCATTCAATAGTGTAGATTCGAAACAACGTCTACGGAAATCAACTTCGCCATTAATCAATTGAATGAATAACAATATTTGACATATATATCAAAAATTAGCAAAAGACTACTCCGATATGAATCTATAACTTGAGTATCTTCAATACATCACGGATAAATATATATTACAACATTGCTTCCACGAGAATTGAGTTGAAGCGACGTTGAAGCATCTCGGGGACACATGATATCACCTGATCATAACCTGATCTCGATCTCGATTGATAACAAAAATGAAATCTCAATTTCTAGATGACTTTTTTTATTTTCTTTTTAAACAAGCTTGAAACTTGGTCAATTGATTTCCAGACGATGATATCATACTAGGATCTGAGAGACCGTTCTTCCGGTCCGGAATTGAAGATGCGATTTAATTAAACCATCTCGATCGGTCGATCTAGTGTCATTTGATACATTCATATGTCCCGCCCGCCCGGAGTACTCTAAATAATTAATCAATTACTTAGCATACACGAGAACCCCCCAATCGCGTTTTTAATCCCATCGGCGAGCTCAAAATAAACTTGTCCCCCCTCGGTTTCAATTTTTACCTAAAATTTAAAAAAACAAAAAAAGTATTAAATGTCGGCTGGGGATTTTTGCAAATGTAATACAAGGCTCTCTCTCTCTCTCAAAAAAAAAAAAAAAAAAAAAAAAAAAAAAAAAAATATGGAACAACAAAGGATCGATCGTGGCAAAGTCACCGGATTGATACGCGGAATAGAATATCCAATATATCATATACATATTCCCTCAACCATTCAATTAATTCTTGTCCTCGGATGAAAGACGGCCGATTAGGCGTCTTGATGCACACACAAAGTTACTTTTTTTTACATTTTTGGACTCCCGCCGATAAAAAATATACAAAATGCAATATGCCAGTACTGCAGTGATTCCGTTTGAATATTTGAAACACGATATGGCCTGGTGACACTTAGCTTAGCTAGCTTCTTTTTGCATTTCTCAATGCAACTCAGACAGAATTGATCCAACATGTTCTACCTCGCCACCGTCCATGCCGTGTCTTAGAATTCGATATTAGGCATGGCGTTGTCAGACATTATTATTGCATATTGCATATTCTATGTCTTATGAAGCGAGTTACTAGAGCACATGTCGGGTTAATTAGTGTACCATCTACTAACCGAAATAGCTAGCTAATGGTCTCAACTAATCCTAATATTCAAACGTTAGCCATGTTATATTAACAACTAGCAAGTATCAATATTGCATATTTGAAAGTATTCCAGAAGGCATGAATCACGAAAGGCTATGCACTCGTTACCGTAACAAGGCCAGAAGAGCAATCAATGGTTATAACGGAACCCCCCCCCCCCCCCCCNACTCAAACATTGCCCATTAATATTCCAACCGGTTAACTTCGATCCTAATCGTATTGATGATAACGAATAATATAGTGTCTCTGAACGCCTAACGCTAAAGGTTTAATTTTCATGCTAATTCGATTCAGATTCAATAGTAGCTATTATTGAAATAGTCACTCCACGGAAGCATATATTCCAGCCGGCTCACAGACCATCAAAAAGCAAAAAGCAAAAATTAAAAATTAAAACCTCGCAGTAGTGATAATTAACTTTTGTAAAATACCAAGAAATTCACAGGGAAGACGCGTCGATGCACCGGCGATCTCCTATACACCTGTCCGAAAAAAAAAAATCCGGCACGGGGCGTCCAATTTCGATATCATACATACATACATATCGTCAAGCATATGATACCTTTGAGATGTTTTCGAATTCCGGCGGGTAAAAAGGAATATAAAATAGATACACAATAGATATACATACATATCGCGTAGTAAAGCAAAGTTCGAACGCGAAAGGAAAAAAGGAAACTCAAAGCCACCGCGCTATGGGTACGTTTTTCCGTCTATGACGACTATATTCTGAGCACCTGCTATTCCTTCGCTGCTACCTAACCGTAAATACACGCATATGATATATGAGTGGTTTAAGAAGAAAATCTTCAATCTAGATGAAGAAGAAGAAGAAAAATTTAAATTTAAATTAAAACCCTGATTTACGCTGTGATAGAACCCTGAGATTACACCTATGATGTCGGGAAGTGAGGGTCTTCGTAGATCACATACTCATGTAGTTCGTCTTTCTATTTCAAAGTTTTTTGATAACGATATAACGATGCTTCCTGAGCTCGAGTTCCGTTGCCACCGAAAAAAAAAAAAAAAAAAAAAAACCCTAGTATAGATACGGTATATGAGATACTTACTATCCACATACAAAGGTCCAAGTTCTTCAGTAAAACAGAACGCGAGAAAGAAAAAAACAAGTTTCTATCGTTATAGTCTTTTTTGTCCACGAGGTTTCATTTTTACATGGAAGAACAAGCTAGGTGGAGCTCCATCCAGTGCACCTAGCCTCGGTTGATCAGGGTTCGTTCGGTATACACCCACCATCACCTCTTTGACAGAAAAAAAAAACAATAATAACTGAATAATATATTTTAATCTCCGTTAACCGCCCATAACATCTCTTCACCTCGAGCAAAAGTACGATAGAGAGAACGGTACAAGTATCTACTGTACTCTAAATCTAGGGTATACTTTGACCCAAAGTACCCGCCATAAACCACTTAGCTCCTCCACCCCCCCCTCCACCCCCCTCGCTTGGATTTCGATATTTCTCACTCACACCCTATCACAAAATATATCTAAAACAATGGATAGCCAAAAAACCATACCATACCATGTCGTTATATAAAAATATGTCTCACATGGAATTCCATACACACACCATCGCAGTCGCAATACTCAATATTCTATTCAAAAAAAGCTCGGACTTTATTCATCATATCTATTTAAGTATATATCTACAAGGACCTGGATAATAGATATTCCTAGCTAAAATAATAAATATCCCTGGAATTCGATGCGGAATTCAAACTAAAAGACTCACAAGGGAAGCTATTGAAAAAGTAAGGATATATAGTAGTATCGCATATTCGGAAAGTAAAACGATTCGGTCATAGTAAAAAAAAGTTAATTTCAAGAACGCTACGGAGTACCGTATGTATGTACAAAAGGTTTATTTCTATTTCACAAATGTTTTCTGAAATTAATTCGAGATGTTGGAAAATGTAACACAAGAAGCGTAATCACGTTGCATATTTTTTTTTTTTTTCGAGACGGGGCGCATATAAAAAGATCATCAGAGGGCGGGATGGAATAGATGCGAGTATATGGTGGGCATACGTACGCCGTTAGAGGCGCAGAGCAGGATCGATCAGTACAGTGGGCGTATGTTTCAATGAACCGTTATCGAACGGGAATTGAAAGAGCAAGAGCGGGGAAATGTCCAGAAGTGGTTCGTGACCTCGAAGGATATCGCGAGTTCCAACTTGAACGAAAAAGGGAGAGGACGCCCCCGAGGGTTCCCAGTTTCGTGGATTTGGGAGGAGAATGTACGGCCGGCGTGCGGGAGCTAGATATGAGTCAAAAAAAAAAGGAGCGAGTGAAAGACCATCACGGATATGGATTTCCCAAGTTCAGGGGCGAATCAAGAGAGAGTTTGGAAATGTGAAGAGACGTCAGAATGGATAGAAGCAAGAAGTACCGACCGAGTTAGCTGATCATGGGATCACCATGTACAGCCCAAAGGATGGTGCAGATATGGTCCCAAGGGCAAAAACGACAGGTCTTTTTCCAGATTTGTCTAGACGTGTTCGACTGGAGGATAAGGGTGGAGACGTTGCGATTGGCTGACAGGAAATGGACTTTTTGGAAATCAGAGGCGGATTGATATCGTGATGAAGCTTTACCGATTCGGTCTCGAATAGTGGATTTGGATGGTTCGCCAGTACTGCAGTCCGGTCCGTCTCATTCGCAGAGGTTGAAGAAGCGGGCATGTGTCAACGTCCTGAAAGACGTTCGAGCTGAAAACCGTGAGCCTAGACCCACAGGCTGCTAGTATTCGGATTCAGGCAGAGACAGGAATATAGATTTGCCTAATAGGTTCTCTGTTCCTTAAACCGATCGATGAAGCCACCGCTCGGTGCTTTGGTCTGTCGCAGACGGAGGTATATCGGCCAGGAATGGATGTGCATGTGCTAAGAGAGAGTGATTCAAGTCGATCGGATCAGACCACTTGCAAGGCAAGAGTTTCAATTTAGGAGAGGTATAGAAATCTCAGTATCGATTCGCTGAAGAAAAGAGACTAGCATTATTGGATTGAATCAGCTCCAACAAGTTTTGTTTAGCAAGGTGTGTGGTTCTATGGAGCAAAACCCAATTCAAGGGACATTTCTTTGCCCCAAGAACAAAATAATAAACCTCCTTCAACATTTCTCGAGTATCTGAGGGGGGAGCTAAAAAAGGTCCATGACGAAACCCCGATTTTTGCATTAATCATCTGTCAAGGTTCTGCCTTAGCTTCTTTTTGAGGCCTGTCGTCCCGGGTTGAACCAAGGGGTGTAACGGTCTCCGTGCAGCGATAAAAAACACCCTCAGACTCGAAGGAAGGAACTTGTCTATTCCCAACAAGGTTGCTTACGTCTTCTTCTTTCCAGCCGTATTGCGAAATATTGGCAGCATTCAAGTTGCACTAGCGGCCGACGTACGCATTCTCCCTTTCGCAGCTCCCCGCTGCACGTGAAGAATGGAACACAAGGTTTTGGGCAACATACATACCGCCCAGGCTGATCTTTTGTCATGTATTACCAACAGATACTTCAAATTGCAATTAAATTTAACGCAATTCGAGGGTAGATTTGAGCCTGCCTTGGGGGCATGAAAAGGTGTTGTCGTTTGTGGTAAGTTTGCGAGGATTAATTCGGAGGGACCAGGGATTGCGGTTAGCTATCGATATTGGAAGTCCAAGATGGAGGCGTTCTCCACCTTGTCCTTTTTTTTTGGAAGGATGATTGGCAAGTACGGTCTGGACGATATAGGAGGGGTACCGCTTCGGCCGAAATGCTGCAGTCAACGGCCTGAGAATCAGTCTAGAAAGTCAAAGTTCATCTCGCCCGTCCGGAACATGACGGATATGACCCATTATTTGACACAAAATAGAGCGGAAAGGCATAGTTTCTTAATAAAGAACGAGGCTAATTTTGTCCAAAGGATGTATCGGTACTTTGAGAGGATGCTAAACATTAGCCACATTTTCAAGGTAAAGAAGAACCGACACCCATATTAGCAATTTTCGACTTACCCTGTTGGATGCCATTGAGCTATGTAGAGCACAGGCGCCACGGGTTCACCACTAGTTGCATCCTGGGTGTGCCCGAATGACCAGAGGGGCAGGGATAGTTTAGTTCCCAACGCACCTGTGGAGACTTTATTAGTCCAAACCTGTAGACGGTCCAATAAGTATATCAGATGAACTGCACAGGCGGGATGGTACACTGCAGTTCTGTACCTCCTTGCCGACAATCCGTCTTTCGTCCTGGGAAAGAAAAGACTAGCTCGAAATCTTGCTTTGAGCGAACCGACGCTACGAGACATCAAAGGCCATAAAATCGACGAATAGTATTTCAACAGTGTCTCTTTTTCTGCTCTCTCCTTGCGTTGTAATTTGTGATAGAAATGCTTGATGTATGCAAAACATTGTCACTTGCAGCTAACGTCTGCAGCTTTCATGCAAGCCAAGTCGCGCTAGGAGCCGCCTGTAGAGGACGAATTCTTTTGAGTGGTTGAGTCGGTTATGTTCCGATAAAATTGTGTGAGGAATGCTCATGATTTCATGGATTCAGTCTTTTTTTTTCAGCTGCTTCAACCGGCAGCCTTTCGATGAATCGATCTTGATCGATCAGCCTTTCGCGGGCCAGAAGCAGGAGTTTAGTTCGAGGGAACCGCTCGGGGTTACATTTTCCGATTAGAAATGGAAAAACACATGCAAGGATTGCAGTTCGTCAGATGTCAGCTCGAGCTCGAGCTCATACGTAAAGGAGACCTTCGACAGCCAAAGAAAAGGCGGTTGGCGAACGCCACTTCGCAGTCGCAGTCCGAATCTGGATCCCAAAAATGCAAGCCCAGACCGTAATACGAGTGAACAGGCTCAAAAAGTGTCTGCCAGACTGTCGACACGAATGGATTGAGAAATATGGTAGCCTCGATCGAAGGCAATTAATTGCAATGGGGATCGAATCCTGTTTGACTGCGCAGCTGTTTCTATTCCTGAAGCTCCTCCTCCCATGGACATATCCCTGCACATTGCTGACTAGGGCCCTTGCCCAAGAAAAACTCCGTTTGATTCGCCACGAGACTTACCAGAGTTCGGATGAAAGCAGCGGCGAAGGAGTCGAGGCGCTCGGGCCTTCGTGGGGGCCCAATGCGGGGAAAGGTGGTTGCGAATAGCGTCGCAGCCAGAGTAACGTTCTGCGAGGGTAGAAGGAAAAAGAAGAAAGCACGAATCCTCAACTTTCTTTTCAAATAAAATCTCCTAACCGCATGGCAAAATTATCCTCCCATCCCTCCCACTTTGAAAATAAAAGAAAATAAGAGAAATAAAACAAGGTAAAATAGAGGCGGGAGGATATCTAGAAAGACCATGGGGTTTTGCTTTTGTTCTCCGCAAACCGCCATAGCCTTATGCGAAAAGTGGCTTTCCGACGGCTGAGGCTCGAAAAGCTTCGACCGGTACCGGCAAGCTTGGTCTTTCTATAAAACAACAGTTTTCAAGCCTGAGATTCACAGTATCACGGCCTTGAATGAAGCGACCGGAACAAGCCCCACCGGACTGTGAGTTTACTGGCTCCCAGCTGCAGAGGCGAGAGGAGCAACAGGCTGTGCTTGCTGCAAGAGCGGCCCGATCTCGAACAAGCAGCGAAAGTCTGAGGCAAATGGTGCTTCTCTTTGCGCCTGCGAATGGAAAGAGTTCGATAAGCAGCCGTGGTCGTCATACCCCTAGCAGTAGGACTAATCTGGCCAGGTAGAGCCATGTTCGAATTAATTTCGCGTATCTCAGGTTGCAGATATGAGAATATCATTTGTGGATTGCAGACCTTTTAATTTTTTCCCAACGAACCTAGTTGAGCTTCCAATGGAATCAGCCAATCTCATTATTTGTCCAATCCGCGGTGGCCTGTCCTTATTGTTCGTCTACCATATAGTTCTGGCAGAACTGTTAAAACGTAAGAGTGGTACCTAAAGACCCACTCGGAAATAGCATACCAGTTTTTCAAATATTATTATGATGTATGTCGAATGAAAAATACACATTGTAATATGATCCCTAGCTCGACGGGGCCTCTAACTCTGGTGTATCAACAGGCTCTGAGAAAATGACCAGGACCAGGATGACCCCATGACCTCGTGCATGAACTTCGCAAATACAACTCTCTGAGAGAGAAAACCGTGAACCTTAGCTCGAACGAACAAACCAAACTGGGGTAGCTGCGAGCGAGTGGAGACATTCGGACGAAAAAGGTGTCAGCGGTTTCTTCCGACCCTCGTCCTTGCTCTGCCACTGCACTGGGGGATATTACGCCTCTGCGTTCGGGCCAGTGCACCCAGATGTCAACCACAACCACATCCTGCTTTTCTTTTGTTCTTCTTACCTTTGAAAGCAAAAGAAAAGAAATGAGAATAATGAAATATGGTCACAAAAAGAAAGAGGGAAAAAAAGAAATGGTAATCGATTTTGTGCAAAGTGGGGCTGACTCGCAAAAGGTGGTGTGGTCTCTGCATATGCATGCTGCAGCTGTTCTAGTCGATTTTTGGACAATGTACTTACTTCCAGGACCGCCTATCCTTTGGAAACCTCGTGGTCTCTACTGTTACATATGACAAAAGCAGTTCTTTTTTTTTTTTTTCTCCCTCGAAACTTGTTTAACTTGTCGTAGTGAAGAATTAAATGATAAAATTTCCTAAAATGTAGTGATACTTTTGGTTATATGCGAAAGACGTGGTGTTGGATGTGTCAAAGAACGAACGAACGTTCGAACGTCGAGCGAAAAAAAGTCTCGCTATCTTCGGACATTTCGAATATTTCGACAGACTTGCGACTAGCCCGGCAAGCTCTTCCCCCCGCTCACTCCCTGTCGACAGATGTCTGGAAACGACTCAAGCGTCCATGTACGTACCTGACCGTTAGTTAGTATTCAGGACGAATCGATGCATGTAGGTTGCAGAAGACCAGAATACCTCAACAGAATCGATCTGCGACCGCGGATTTTTCATCCGATCGCAAGTTAAGTTTTGATTTTGTCAATCTCAGTGTCATGGGAATGAGATTGCATCTCAAGACCTGAGGTGAATGAGCTTCAACGGAGAATGAACTTTTTTTTTTTGTTATATTGCTTATTAGGAAGTATGTCCATGTCATTTACAGAGCGTTCGCAAGCTCTGTCTAAGGATCGAGGCTTATATCCACAGAGTCGCTGTGCCATATATATCATAATTACAGCCTAGGACCCGCCGGCATGTCCACGATTTGCGATTATGTCCGGGGGCACACCCCCAAAATATCTCACCTGCGAAATTCACCTGCCAATGCCTATTACTCTTACTCTACTCAGATGTGGCTTTGGCTTTCAGTGAAGGAATCAAGTCAGACCCGGTACTTCTGAGGTACCTCTTCCTCCCCTTCCCAGGTGTGGCCTGAATCCACAAGTGGTCGGCTGCATGTATCATTAGCGAGACCATCCTGACCGCATCTCTTCTCCAACAGGATCTTTGCAGAGAGTATATATCACAAAGGTCTGCATCCGTCGTTCCGATGCATGCATTAACTCTCCTTTTCATCTCATCTTCTTACTCGATCGCTTGAAGCTCCTACCTGCAAGAATCGATTCCGTCCAATTACATTCCGACTTCAATCTATAGTTCTGCCGACTTGAACAATCATCTGGAGTTGCACTTCGGGTCTTCGACAGTTCGTTCGATTTATTCATATCAAAGATATTGAGATGTAGTTTTGGAGGACCATACGATTAAAAAGTTCGATATCCATAACCGCTCAAAACTACCTTTTTTCCAAACCGAAGCCTTCGCGACAACGACTATTTGATACCAGTAAGTGTGCTTCGTAACCTTTCACCCACACCTGATCGTTGGATTATAATATTAATGTTGGGCTAACATATATCTCATATCATATATCAGGCATATGAAAGCCCACAAGAGCCATCCGACCTTAGATGTGCCTCGATATCGAGATTGTTGATAAAGTCTCGACAGTTTCCGTTGTTGCCAGGAGAGTATCTTCTCCAAAGCCAAAAATGACTACGCCAGACCAGGGGAGATCCCTCCCATCTAGCAACCGCTCTCCGGAGCCAAGAAAGCGTCAGCTTTCTCCCATCGTAGTTGAACGTCCTCCTTCAACTTCACCCAAGCCCAAGCCTGGTCCCTCTGTCTTGAAGAGAGTACCATCTGGGAGCCCTAAAGGAAGCAAGACTGTCAAATTCGCTGTAGACGACTACGACCGACCTCTTTCACCAAACCAAATACATCAGCGCAGGCATTCTCCCAAGGTCGCTGGAGAGCCGCGCAGGGCCGACAGAGAGAATCTCAGCGGCTTCCCCACTAATGGTTGCGGCCATGGCGATTTTACTTTGTTCCCTTCCCCTTTGCCATCACCACCACAATCTCCTCAGCTCTTTGTACCACTCCCTCCTCCTGCCAAGATATATGTTGACGAAGAAGCTCGAATGAGAGCACGCCAACAACGTCTCGAGGAAGAGATTGCAGAACTCACCCGCCGTGCCGTCGCTCGTGAAGCAAATCACCGCGAGCAGTTGCGTCGCCGAGTCGTTGAGTTCGAATCCTCGACCCGAGATGATAGGAGAAGCCGAGAGATCGATATCGAAGGATCTTTCTCTCGCAGAGCGGCAACTAGGAGACGATCCGAAGATGGCTCCATCGATCTCTCTACTTCCCCTCGTCATAGTTCCCCTCGCCCTTCCAAAGAACCGAAAACTTTTAGTGCTCGTTTTACAGGGGCTTTCTCTTCTTCTCATAATGCCGCCAGTTTCTTTCCTACTCCTTTACCATCCCCTGCTGTATCACAAGTTCGCACAACTGTTCGTTTTGAAAATGCCTCCAGTCGACCTCTTGTTCGTCGACAGAGTCATTCCCCAACCCGTCACTCGCAAATTTCTTTAAGCCCCCGCGGTGAGTGTTACCGGCCGCGATCGCTAGATAGCATCACGACACCGGCAGATGTATCATCAACCTTTCCTGTAGTGCAACCCCCTCGTGGTCGGTCTATAACACCCACTGACAACCGTGCTCGTGGAAGGTCGCCTTCACCCGCCGACTCCATTTGTGCGGTTGTCGGTGGTACGGACACCGAAGAGGAGCTGGTTCCTTCCTCCGATATAGATATGTCGGATATAGATAGTGATGATGAGGATAACACCTCGACCACTACCTCTTCTGCTCCGTGCCGCGACAGACGCCAGTGTGAGCGATGCGGTCTATTTGGTCACGAACTCGTCGAATGCGAAACACCGGCTTTGGAGATGCCACCAAAAAGAACAAAGAAGAGAGAGTGGCAGCCGGATAGTCCCCACGAAGAAGAAGAGTCCGAGGGACCTCCGGCCAAAGGCCTCCGCCATGTCAAGTGGATGCACTTTGACTTCCAAAGCCGAAATTAAAATACACGCTCAAATTTCAAAAAGGTTTCATGTATTGTCCTTCCTCTTTTTTTTGGTAACTTTCTAACGCTTCAGACTGCCCTATTTTTCTCTTGCAATGCAACGTCTATTGTTGAGTTTTTTTTATTCAATTTTCTGGATTATTCCTTCGCTCACGCATGTTACATTCGTTCAACCAGCCCTAATATTCCTGATTTCACCACATGCGACATTTCTGCAACATGACATTGCGTTGTTCACTCGTTATGATTATGCTCGTGCTACTTGTTATTTTGTTTCCCTCTTGATTTTTACATCTCGATCGTTTCGAAACAGTTGGCCTTTGCAGTCCGGAGCAGATAGTCGGTTATTGTTATCCTTTCCGTCTCAGATATCCTGTATCTTTCCTTAGTAGTCTTGTGGGGCTGTCGGTCTTCATGATCTTCTCGGGTCGTTTCATTTCAGGATCTCTGCGAAATCTTTTTTTGGGAATATTGCCAACCTCAAGGGCACTCAAAACGTTCTCTACCATAATTTCCTTTGTTATTCCTTCCTTTTGATTATTCTTCCACCGGTTTATTTTTGTAATTTGGCGTCCGGCGTTCAGTATCTTCCACGGGGTTCGTATGTGAGGATGGAAGCAACGGGCAACATCCTCTGGTTGGAGTCAGGTGTTCAAGGCGTTCCAGGTGTACGAAAGGCGAAATCAGGCGTATTGATGGATATTATAGTCATTCCTTCAATTCTTTCATGTACTTTGTGATCCTCCTTCTACTTATCATTCCTCACTTTTTTTGTTTCCTTTGGCATGTAACTTTTTCCCATTCCATACATATATACCATTGGTGGCTTTTTGAATCTCATATTTACTTTTTGATATCCTATAATCATGTATACCCGGAGTTTTCTCATAGATATCGTGTACCCTTTCTGCTTTATATAAGTCTTGGGAGGAAACCCCGGTTTTCTTTTTAATTAAACACTTCTTTTTCTTTAAAGTCATGTAATACCTTTTTTTCCTTTCGAGCATACAAGACCTTCTATTATCTCACATAGGGCTTTTCTTCATCAGGTTAGACAAAGTTACAAAATTATGTAATCAAGTAGATACTTCATGTATATTTTCTATTTTTTCTTCCTATTTTTCCCCTTTCATTTCGTACTTTCGTTTCTTTCTCTTGTTCTTGTTTTCTTCGATTTCTAAAGGAAAAAAAAAAAAGTAAACCCACAAAAAATATCTTGTACCATCTTCTTTCTCTTCGAATCTCCCCTCTTTTCATCTTCTACATCTTCCTGTACTTACCTTCAAAAATTCCAACCGCCTTCTCCCAACCCGACTAACCACTTTCCTACTGTGAACATAAGTGAAAAAGTGCAACAAGAAACAACGCAAGTGCAGAGATGCGGAGGTGGCGTCTACAGAGCGATGCAATGTAGTCCGTGATCGTTCGATCTAGATCCAGGTGACATTGTGCAGGTTTCCCTCGTGATTTGGCAGCAAGCTCCTCGGAGGTACATGCATACATAATATGCACTATCCCCTCCATCCCCTGTCAACTAGCAAACAAAGTAAAAAACCAAGCCTTTAGTGAATTAATTTAAGAGAAGGCCGTTGAAGTAAAGTTTTTCGGAACGAAACGGGTAGGGAATTTGTAATCTGGTAAGAAAAGAGGTTTATTACTTTTTTCCTTTCAAAAACCTGTTTTTTGTTTTTACTATTTCGGGGGATGTTGAGAACCCCACTTTTCGTGGCCTATACAAATACAAATAGTACGCTATAAGTTTGCTATAAGAAATTAGTGTATTTATTATCCTTGTCTATACTTAAGTACTTAGTTATAATAATTGTCGGAATGAACGCGCGCATAAAATAAAAATATGGCTCTCTCCACCCAAAACTCCGTATCAAATAATCTATGATATCAGAACTTTAAAGCTTTTCTTCTGCTAGTTTAGCAAGGCGGAGGTACTTGAACTATCATATCTGAGTACCATATTCTTAAGTTCAAACTTGAAATCTTACAAGCCTAAGATGCACAATATTTCTCACCTGCTGCTTACGATACATTCGAGAATCTGTATGCACTGCTGCACTCCTCACTTGCATATATGCATTCTATATCGATAAGACTTCATTCACACCTATAAATTACCCTGGGGACCCATGAGGTCATGGATCCAAGCATGTGAACAGCTGCGTTTGATAGGAGCGCTTTGACTGGGGGGGGGGGGGTTTAAATCTTTTTGGACAAAGCTGGTGGACATTTTATGCAGCTACCATGCTGGTAGCGGCCGCTGCAGAATTCATTAATCCACTAACGACGTTGTGTGCACTGGGTGCGGGGTTCCTTGCATGCCCCGTCGACGTCCTTCGCCAAAACGGAAGCTACAAATGTCACCTCGGGGACACTAATTAACACTGCTACATAACCGCTGCGACAACCTCCTGCAGCTAGCTGCGCGCGGTATACCGACTCGACAAACTTGAAAGAAAAGATCACTCGATCTCACTCGCTATAATGACCCGAACAAGCACCCAGAAATAAAATTCCATTCTATCCTCTTGCCGAATATTTCCGTATGGAAGGACGAATATCCGATCGGAAATCCTTTACTCCCGAATTCTTACGTGATTAGCTCAGCTGGTTCCTTCAACCGTCTTTGCGACGTAAGTACCGAAGTACTTTTTGCTGCTCCGCAACACATACCATATCACTCCGCAAGGTCACGATGGTTCGCTACCAGGATTATGGCAATTTTTATATCTCACTCGTAACTTAACTCCTAGATTTAATTAAAGGAATAGGACCCAAGTCGGTATGAACAATAGAAGCTCATATGTGCCTTGCATGCCGCTCTCGTTTCGCGGAGAATTTCTTTTTAGCTTTTTGCAAGTCCCGTGTGTCTATCTGTTTCACCGCTGATATTTCGGCGTGTTCCTGACGGTGGATGATCATGACTCGTAAGATACTTAAGTAAGTACTTAAGTAGTTGTACTAAATAAATTGGCTATCCAGATATATATATATATATATAATGATGTAAGGTATCACTTGGGACAAAGGTTAGAGTTGACCTCAAGAAATTGGCTGAGGGCATGCGTATATAGCCGCACAGCTTCATGTAACCTCGTGAGTAAAAAAGACATTTGCAAACTCGCAACTTGTAACTCATAAGTATACTCGTAGCCAGATGCTAAAAGAAAAAAATAATATACATGATTCATAGATGCTCATAGATAGATTCTGCAGAATATCGATCCGGATGAATCTAGCTTGGAATTTCTTACAAGCTTGCCCGTACTCCCTTTGGTGGTTCCGCGTGCATCCAAGGGCTGTCCTTCGTCCGGCTTACTGCCTTTTTGATATCTGCCTCGGTGATAGGTCGAGCTTCCACAGCCGGGTTGTACCCGATGTGATCCTTCCAGCCAGCCTTCCCGCTGCCATCGTGCTTCAAACCATCCTTACCATCCTTTCTCTTCAATACACTAACGACGCAAGCCCCTCCGAGACCTAAATTGTGGGAGATGGCAAAGTTGACTCCTTTACCGTCGCCATTGTAGAGTCGGTTTGTAGCCCAGCCACGAAGATGCCAGACTAATTCTGCGGCTTGGGCGATACCTGTGGCACCCAGCGGGTGACCCTTGGAGATCAGCCCACCGGATGGGTTGACGACACATTGTCCACCGTATGTAATATCTCCCTTCCTCACCATTTCGTGAGCCTTACCGTGCTCGCAGAGACCCAGGGCATCGATCGTCACCATCTCATTCGCGGAGAAACAGTCGTGGACTTCGATAATCTTGGCTTGTTTTGGATCGGTAACTCCAGCCTCCTTGTATGCGATTTGAGCAGCGCGAACTGCCATATCAGCGCCGACGAGCGAGATTGCAGAGTCGGAGAAGAGATCTGTTGAATCGGTCGTCAGTGCCTGCCCAGCGATAAGAATCGCACGAGGAGCTAAATCCGGGTGGGATTGCAAGAAAGTCTCATTGACGAGAATCGCAGCGGCAGCGCCATCCGATGTCGGGCAGCACTGTAATTTTGTCAACGGATCGTGGATCTTTGAACTCCCCATGACTTGTTCCAACGAGTAGACGTCTTGGAACTGGCTATAAGGGTTCTTCGCACTATGGGCGTGATTAATCCTTGCGATTTCACCAAAGTCCTCGTGTTTGGCACCGAATTTCTCCATGTACTCCTTCCCCGCGTTTCCGAATAGCTGAGCCGCACCGGGCGCCTTTGCGACACCGCGAGTTGTTGCCATCTTGATCATAGTCTTATCCAGAGGACTCGTTCGGTCGTCGAACTTGCTAGATAGGGAACCCGGTGCCATCTTCTCAAAGCCGATGACCATGGCGCAATTCACGGCGCCGTACTGAAGCCATTGGCGCGCCATGAATAGACCTGTCGAACCGGTGGAGCAGTTGTTATTCACATTGAGGACGGGAATTTGAGTCATTCCTGAGATCGAAAACACGAGGTTAGTTTTGTGTTACTGCAACGTTTGTAAGATATGTAACTAAAGATCAAATTCTGATCAAGTGAACATACCAAATTGATAGAAGACGCGTTGCCCGCAAGTGCTATCGCCGTAGACATAGCATGCGACGCCTTGCTCGACGTCGTCGTAATTTACACCCGCGTCGACGAGAGCTTTGATGCCAGCCTCAAAGCCCATTTCCGGGTAATCCACAAGTCCTCGCGGCTTGATGAACTTTGTCATACCCACGCCCAGTATGTAGACATTCTGTTTGTTCGCCATGTTTGGAGTGTCGGACAGTCGAATATATGTCGGATGATATCTATCAAGATATTCTGACCAGCGGCGCCGTGCGAAATGGGTATAAATCTAGACCTAGATATCTCTCTAGAAAAAGTCAAAATGTCTTGAAGTTGAAGTAGAGGCGGTATGCGATATATATATATACAAATGTACTTAAATTCCACCTGCTTCTTCTCCAGTTTTCGGCTATTTGACCTTCCGTTTGTGCAAAATTTGGAGAACACGGGGAATACGGGGAGACCAAATTGGTTGGAATTCGAATGCGGTGATGGCAACAACCAGTTGCCGCGGTTAGAAACCGAAATCACAAGCACCGTTTCGACACCAAGAAACATAATAAGCCTTAAGTTACCATAACACACTTTAAGCTAAGGCCGCGGCCTATTTTTCAAAGATATTTCTAAGCAGCTTTCCTTCAACCCCACAATTTGATTTGATTAACTTATCGATGTCTATTCCATGGGTAGTCTCGAGTCCCATGGGTCGGATATTCTCTCTGTGAAATATCGAACCTAAAGCTAGAAAGGCACCGTCACAGAAATCAAGTGCTTGTTAGGATCTCGCTAGGTGCTGGCTGGCTCAAACCAACGTTAACCATCCGAACCAGCCGAATCGCATCGAGCATTCCAAACTCACAGGTGCATACTTGGAGATGCTAACAGATATAACGTGGCTATTACCAAGCCGACCGAAGCCATCGATAACCATAGCCCTCACTCCAATCTGGCTGAGGCTGAAAATCCCGGTCGGTTCATACCCATTTTGGCTGTTGTAAAATTACCGCCGCAACACAATTTGAGGGCCTTAGTTAATTGTCGCGTCGAAGGGACTTGCGGCTTAAAAATCCCTTTATTTTCTCTTAACTATATATGCTGGATGTCATTCCGGGGACGGGTTTGCGAGACTAAATAAACACCTGGAGAATATATATGATAGTTGTTTTCTTCGCAAAGATATAATCCGTCGAGATGTCCAGGGTGGTGTTCGTGTAAATCTGCCTATATATCTCGCCAGCGATTTTCAGATTTTCACTACGATGCGCAATCTCAGGAGGGTATTTCATGCCTTATAGCTTATCATCATGATATTCTTCTCTTCCAGTATTACTGGGTATAAGTGGACTAGTTCGCCATGGCGGACCCCCAGTTCTAGAACAAGTCTCCAGCCTTTTTAAACGCTTTGAAGATCCATAATATATCAGACCATCTATCGTGATCGTGATCGATCGCTGTTTGTCGCTCGTTTACTCACTTAAGTACTTGTATCGACACAGTCGCCCGTCAATATAATATGCCTATCACCATGCAAGCTGAATTCTATCGGTATAAGAAAATGTACAATCCGCGTCGTGATTCGACGGATCTATTCGCCAAGCAATATAGACATCCCACGAGCAATTCATATCCCTTGACCAGTGAATCTGTTTCCGAGGACATCGTTACCGATCCGCCACCATATGCTTCAAAGCTCCCAACCCCGCCACAACGTGCTTTCACAAAATCATCTAGCATTCTGCAACCTCAAGTTGGGAATACGGGGTACACCCATATTACGAATCATACAAATGAAGACACGACATTGCATTGTAAGTCCATCCAGCAATACAAATTTAAAATTCTTCTGTAGTATCATATCTTTAGGAAACAAACTAATCGATTCCTCTATCTTCGAAATCGATAGTTGACCCAACATACCGTAAACATCGACTTCTAATACACACTGGTCTTGCCGCAACTATAGTATTTGTAGTTTGTATACTAGGGTTCGGAGTGATATCTCCCGTCGTCTTTCTAGATTTTCAGCCACACATCTCACGCAACAATCGACGGAGACTACGTATTGCGGAAACTGTAATCGTCGGTCTGGCGTCGCTTTCATATATAATACGGGCTATGGCGAACTTCCGGGTTATGAAAATGGCGGGGAAAGCGCTTCTGGTGGAGAAGAGTTGGGGTTGCACTCAAGAGCATGAATTGTGTTTTAATCAGCGATATGTACTGTACGGTGGGAAGAGATTGGAGGCTGCCCTTGGTGTTATTCTGCTTGGCGCGAGTGGAATTTGCTTGTTTACCTGGAGCCAAAAGTTTTGATTTACTTGATGAAGTTTTGCCGACTATACATAAGTATTTATAATACTAGGCAGTGCAGTCTCGGAATACTAGGCTCTCTTGGTTGTTTGTTTTTTTTTGTTGTTAATTTATTCTTGTCATTCTGTTGAGATGTAGCTATGGATATCAACTATTTACAAAACGCCCCATCCAATTCCCGACCTTATAAACCCAACCTATAACGAGAGCGCAAGAGAAAAAAGCAGATTGCGAAAATTATTTTAAAAAAAACTAGTACCAGTCGCCGTGGTTGTGCATGGCCTCGATGACCTTAACGAACCCGGCAATGTTGGCACCGCCAACCAAGGATGGGAGCTCGCCCTCCTTTGCTGGGATATAATCCTTAGCAGTAGCCAAGCAAATATTGAATCCAGTTTCCATGATATTTGCCAGCTTGGCATCGACTTCCTCGAAAGTCCAGCTGACGCGGGAAGAGTTCTGTGCCATTTCCAAACCGGAGACAGCGACACCACCCATATTGGCAGCCTTGCCCGGAGCGTACCAAATCTCACCACCTTCCTTTCTGTTGGCCTCGAAGACATCGATGGCGCCTTGGGTGGATCCCATGTTGGATCCTTCGGCGATGTACTTGCATCCAGCAGCGATAAGGCCTTCAGCTTCTTCCTTTGAGACTTCGTTCTGTGTGGCGGATGGGAGGGCAACATCGACCTGGCCGACCTGCAGCCATGGTCTTGCTCCCTCGATGTACTTGAATTTCGAGGTAAACTCGCTATCGGATGCGTGGATTTCGGTAAGGTATCCGTGCTTCAATTTAAGGGAAGCGATCTTTTCGACTTCTTCTTTCGAGAAGGTCTTTTGGCCCTCGGCGAGAACCAAGGCACCCTTGGAATCAGAGAGGGAGACAACCTCGCCGCCGAGTTCAAGAACTTTGAGTGCGGCGTATTGAGCGACGTTTCCGGAACCGGAGATGGCTACACGCTTGCCAGCGAAGGACTCGGCCTTGTTTGTGCGGTATTGGATCATATGGTTTACGAACTATCGTTATGGATCACTATTAGCCGATGCATCCAAAGTTTAATCCCTAGCGAATGAAGGAAAAACTTACGTAAACCAATCCATAACCGGTAGCTTCAGGTCTGGCGAGAGAACCACCCCATGTAGCTCCCTTACCGGTCAAAACACCCTCCCAGATATTTCTGTACGCCTTGTAGGCGCCAAACAAGTAGCCGATTTCGCGACCACCAACACCGATATCGCCAGCTGGAACGTCAGTGTCGCCACCGATATGTTTCGAGAGCTCGCGCATGAAGGACTGGCAGAATCGTCGGATCTCGTTATCGCTGCGGCCTTTGGGATCGAAATCGGAACCACCCTTGCCACCACCCATGCTCACTATTTTAAAAAAGGGTCGAGTCAGTGTCTACATTCGTCTGATGGAAAGTGAAAGCGTGTGTGTCTTACAGCCAGTCAAAGCATTCTTGAAGATTTGTTCGAAACCCAAGAACTTGAGGATCGACAGATTGACGGAGGGGTGGAAGCGGAGACCGCCCTTGTATGGACCGAGAGCAGAGTTGAATTGGACACGGAAGCCCCTACGAAAAAGCTCCCCGTTAGCGTAATCCTTCGCAATAAGGTAATCTCATAATTGTCAAATCTAACCTGTTGACTTGGAGCTCTCCCTTGTCATCTTCCCAAACAACTCTGAACTGGATGACACGCTCTGGAATAGACACGACCTTCAAGCCGGTCTTGTACTCTGGGTGCTTCTCGAAGAGGGAGCTAGCCTCAAGGGTGGATACAAGCTCATTGTATGCTTGTTCGAACTCTGGCTCGGATGGAAGGTTGGACATATTGGCTAATAACTTTCTTTTCTTGCTTTAAAAATGGTTTGGTTGAGATGATAGCTTTGAGAGATTGCAGAGTCCGTTCAGTTGTCCGATTTGATTCTAAGGTTGAAGCACAGTCTCCAAAAAGAAAGCCATCCTTCGAAGGACGCGAAGGTCCTTCTTATACACCTATTCTCCCCCATTGATCCTATACAGCCGTGGTAATACACTTATCGATATGCAATCCTAGGAGACAGCTTAGAAAGTAGCGTAGTCGGCGTCTCGAAAAAAAACCTCTTGCGAAGAAGCAATTTTTCTGCGACATTCGGGTTTCGAATAAGCAACAAAAAAGAATCTATAATGCGAAGTGGTGTGCGATAACACTCGATTTCAGACCTTGTACTCCGCGGGGTTTCCAAGTCTGGACGATGAAAAAGCTTGGTGGTGGAGGGGTCTGCATACGATGCCGTAAATAATTGCAACCCCACGCTTGGCTCCTCGGCCTGGATAGCCTTAGCCGACTGAGCGAAAATCCCGATTATCTTGCCCCGTCTGCTGCGGTTTCTCTGTTTCAATTGCATTTAATGGTGTGCAGTTCGCTTCTTTGCTAACGATGCGAGAGGCAAAAAATTTCTTCTGCAGTTGGCTTGCATCGAGGACGTGGAAAGAGGGGGCTGTTGCATGATGGAGTCGAGTCTTCCCACTTTGCTAGCCATGACGCTCTTATCAGATATCTCTCGAGTTGCAGCTCGATAGCACAGCTGGTGGAGTTAAACCAATTTTCCGCTAGAAAAACTCTCCTGCATTGCATTGAATCGCAGAAAAAAGTTCGTCATAATTGGGGCTTCCGTCGCCGATAATCGAAATTTTTCACCTTGTGGCTTGCGCTAACACTCGTTTCGCGTCTTATCAGCTCTGATATTGATGCCCTTCTCGCAGCAGCTGGCAGGACACTCTCGGACAAATTCAATTGTGGCAGGGAAACCAGTGCATTATGGCCTGCAGCAAGGAACCCCCCATTCTCGGTGCATGGTCGTTCGATGGTTTTTCAAAACCCGTTCGTACCACTGGTCAGTTAGTGGTCGAAAACTGATATTTTCGGCGGGCTAATTAGCTGGCCAGGACACACCCGAAAATTATCGTACCGCTGGTTGGGCGAAAATCCGGCACCAGCATCATTCGGGTCTAGCAATCCGAGTAGTTAATGTTTCCCATCCGATATCGCATGCCGTTCGTTCATCAGAAAATTCGGAACCGTAATGAAATCTGAAGCTAGGCGAGGACGCCGTTAACGTTAACATTTGTCACCGAAAATTTTCCCACAGGCTTTTAAGCTTTTAACCAAGCACTGCAGGAGAAAGTCGGAAGACCCTTCAGCTTCCTAGCCACAATGCGAGACAGAACGATAACCAGGTTTGGTAAATATGCTCGTGCGGAGAGTTTGGGTCATGTCAAAGCTTTGCATAAGAGCTACGTAAAACGATGGGCTGATCCCGTCGTAATACGCCGAGGTCGCGCGACGACCATCTTAAGGGTTGTTTGGCTCGCTCGGTCTTCTGCGGCGAGGGAGGAGAGCTCTGTTGATGAATCTGATTAGATAAACCTATTGTGAAATAACGGCGAATTGAATATATTTTACCGTGTCGAAAGCGAAATTTCAGAATAACTCTTGGATGCAGCGCTACAGTGCAGTTGCGATCTCGCAGTGAGTCGGGTGAAGTCGGAATTGAATTTGCCTTCAAACACTCGTATTAGCCACCAACGCAAAATACAGCTATACAGATGGAGACAAGATGAGCATGGCGGACCTTTAGCTGGTGGACTTGGGTCTCGAGAATTCAAAGCAAGCAGCAACTTGAGAGTATTAATAATTAATATTAGAAGCTATAACTCAGGGCTGTCCCGAAATAGGCAGTTGCAGGAAATCCCTTCCCAAACTTTGACACGGGTTTGTGTAACATTTCAAAGGTTAAAGTTGCGGAAGCAAGCGCTGCATCCGTTTCAACGCTCAGTAATTCGAGACAACATATATGCATATAGTATACTGAAAAGTATTTTATATCAAAATACAGATCGATATTTGATAGAAACACCACAACCCCCCTAGATGCCGCTAAATAACAAAAGAAATTAACTCGATGGTTGCTTTTTGTTGCTGCAGAATTTGGTTCTGGCGTGCGGATCAATTCCAGCGCATTCTTGGCTCCACTCAGCAATCAATCGAAGGAACAGCTTCCAATCACTCGACTTAAGTATCTAAATATGGGAATTCAAATTGCCATCTCTTCAGTCACGGGACTCAAGTTTCGATGGGGCATTCAAATATCATCCTTGATTGGCCAAATTAGGACGGCCGATCTGGACAGACCTGATAGCATCCCCGGCGATCGAAGCTAGTTAGTAAAAAATAAACAAATTGCATGCATGCACTACCGTTGGATACGAGTCTCGACCCGCATCGACTTTACCGCCAACCCCAAGCTTAGAGGTGTATTTCGGACTTAAAAGGGATCCATAAACTTGAATTGGAAAAAAATGATGTAGCGATGACTGGAACATTACATACATTTGTCGTAACAAAAGAATCGAAAAGGATGATACATGTAACGTTTTTTTCCAACCAGGTGAATCGCTAAATTACAAAAATGATACCGCTAAAGCATAAACAGATAAAAAAAAAAAAAAATGTAAAAGAATAACGAATGGAAAGAATATTATGCTAAACTCACAACATGCGCCGCGATCGCATCCAAATATTCATCGTACGGAAAGGATATGCTGTGCTGCCTGAGCTGAGAGCCCCACACAGTGTCTGCTGTTCCTGTGTGGGCAGAATGTGGTATTTTTGGGTACCAACACATACAGAAAGGTTGTAGACAATTTGAACTTCCAACGTCGCCAACGGACTCGACAAAGCAGATTATAGGTGGGCATTTCTTTGAGATACAGATATCCTAGCACCCGGAAATAAGTCTCATTTCTGTCGGTCGACGCTAGGGAACATCCAATCTTCAAACGCGAGCCTAGAGCGTTTCCAAATCACGTTAGTGTCAAAATTCGTTAGTGTTTGACAGAGAGAAGGTTGAGAAACGTACCAATCACTCCAGGAAGCTTCAGCCGCTCGAACTTCAGCGTCTACGACATTATCCAGAGGTCGCAAGAACGGGATAGCTTCATCCGAAACCTCGTCATACTCTTTCTTCACGTTCGACCAACCTCCACTTTTCGCAGCAAACAAAAAGTTTCTCCTCTCGCTCTCGTGCATTGGACCAATGCCCAATGCCCAGTCATCCCCAAACCATCCGTGTAAAATCCCAGGCTTATCAAAGCCAGTGGCTACCAGCCTTCGGATATAAGGAATCAATGAAACCCACACTTGGTGTCTAGTTCTTGAAGAACCAGAAGTTCCTGGCGAAGCTGGAGGCATATTTATGTACTCGTTCGCTGGCTCGGATTGCTGATACGGCAAGCGGATGTTGAGAAAAGCCGCCAAAGCTTGGCATGGATAAGAATGCTGAGCTGTATTCAGAAAATACTTCAGGCAAGATTGATAGTGGGGGTACCAGGCGATTATGTCAAATCGTGGTCGTTCCCCGTGCGGCGAGTTGCTTTGGCTTTGGTATGACATTTTGATAAAATGGCGTGATGCGATACAGCTAGTGCCTAAATTGACAAAATATAGTCAATTTGGTGAAAGTAGTGGTTTTCTATTTGATTTTTTTCGAGGAAGAACAATTAGCTCAATAACCAATATGCTCGTAATTTCAAAATATTTTGCTACCTTGTGTCAAAGAAAATTTCTTCAATAATGTATAGCGGAAAATATACTTCAATATCGGTTGAAAGTTAAACTTTTCGAGTGTTCTGACATCGCGATTCGATTCAGTTAGCACATTAAAAATCATAGCTCGGAAAAACCAAAAGGAGTCGGAATCCGGAATCGCGATTCCGACCACGCGTTCCGTGATCCGTACCCACCAGTTCCGTTATTGCGACTGCGTTTTCTTCGTTATCCGATGTCTTTTGTGTAACTACTTAGTAGTTTAGCGTACGTTACTCCGACTAACGATTTCTTTCCACCTGTTAGCCAAAGATCACCATCAGTACCGTGAAACCGAAGCTACCTCCCGCTACCCACGTGAAGCAGTTTCAAAGCTTCAAAACCAGGATTATCTGAATCAGGCACTGTATGACAACAACGCAACGCGGGGAACGGACCTGCTAGGAGAGAACAATGGGAACGACAATTGCAAGGATGAATAGCCTCAATAACGCTTTTTCGACAATGATGGGTGCGAGCTTTATGTGTGCTGGTGTCTCAAGGCGCAAGAGGTGGGTGGTGTGATTAAGACAAATTCTCCGGCAACTTAAACGTGAAGAAAACGATTTCTCTTGAGGGAAGAGTAGGCCGGACGACTAAGAATAGAGAAAATGAGTCAAAGTGAGGCAATGAAACAGCGAGAATGGCCTGATGTTCGTGGGGTAATATATAGATCTAGATTCTCAATGCAAGATGCCGCTTGATGTCTTTCGGATTTTGGAGGACGGGTGGGAAGCGATAGTGCCGGCGTTTTAGCACCATAAATTTTCTCCCGCAGTATACAAGAGGATTTAACGAAGGGGTAATAAATGCTTTTTTGGCCAGGTTGAACCTCCCGGTTGGATCCAAGGCTTTGGGCCAGATATGTGAATGCAAGGTCGAAGCTTGAGTGGTTCAAAACTTCGGTGGAAACTTTGCAGACGCAGCTGCGCGAGGAAACTTAAAGCCCAGATTGGAGGGTGGTTCTTCCACCTGGTACCACGTACATGTACATGTCGGCCGGTCAACCAAGAAGTCAATATCTTTTTCTTTTGTGGGGCCACCAAGGGAAAAAAAGGGTGGCATGGTACGAGCAAGCTGGAATCGATTCCAATTCGTACCATCTGTATCAGACTATTTCGGCTACTAACTTGCTAGCGTCCTCCAATTGCTTGTTCACAACAACGACCCGTGGCTTGAAAAGCAGTCCAGCTGCAGCCCACGGTTCATTATTTCCGACAGTCTCGTCTGCGAGCGAGGACGTGGAAATTCGCGAGCAATAATTGCTGTTGCTAATGGGACCATCCGCTAAGCTGCTAGTCCATTTCTTAACCCCCAAGAGAAGGGAGCGGCATGTGGGCGCTGACGAAGGAATATTCTTTCTTTTTCTCTCTTGAACATCGAGGTGACCCAATCGTCTTCCATCTGAAATCATTGAAATTATCACCTGAGCGGGAATATTTACCTAGGATATCGTAGTTCGCTTCCCGCTTGCTGGGAAGCCGTAATTTCCTCACGCGGAGATCCACAGATCGTGGAACCCAATCGATAGGTTCAGATCTCCAATTAATCGGATCCAAAGGGTGAATACCCTTGTTCGGTATACTGTATGTGGCTTAATGAGTTTGCGTATTTCTTGCTCCGTTCACACTAAAAACATCCGAGAATGCAGATTCACATCAGGCCAATGGTGCGAAAAACAATCTCTTCTCCACCACTGCATTGTTAGTTCCTTTTTAACCATCGCAGGAGTCCACCGAATCTGCGCGAATGTTCTGGCCGAATGTTCCGTAGTTAAGGGAAGAGAACAAGGAATAATAAAAAAAAACACGCAGTTTGCTTTCCCACTTGAGGTTGAGGGAAAAGAAAAAAAAACTTTGAGCCCCAGATTGCTAGCCAGCTTCGAAAGGGGAAAGGGCTGCATGGCAGGACCTATAGCAGTTAACGTTATTGCATGAGAAATTGAGGTCGATGGCAGGGAAGAAGCCCAGCGAGGTTCTGCTTGGTGATGAAACAGATAATCGTGCATTTCAGCTCATGTCGCTGCGATTCGTTTCACCAAACTCCTGTCGTCATTAAGCCTGAGAGTCAGACATCTTCGGCCAAGTGTATCGAAAATGGACAGTCTCTGAGTTCATGAAGGGTTGATCCCGGGCCTTCGCCACTCTTGACCGGCAACGAGGGGGCTGAGCCAGCTGAAGATGAGGCTTGTGCCAGATTCGCGAAAGCTCCACATATCGATCGCCCGCAAACCCACTAATGCGATTCGTCGCAGCTGCAGGTCCGCTCCATTTCCAAGAATGGAGTAATCGGAAATGTTGGCGACGGGACTTGCCAATGTTGATGCAAGTGCAACCGAAGCTCGAGAGAGAGACGCTAAGGAATTCAACCCCCGCTCCGATGATTGGAGGATCGGTCGCTGCTGATAAATCGTGCGTTCCGACTGTCGACTGATCAAAGCCAGTATTTTGTTCTAATCGTGCTTTGCTTTGGGGGCCCTAAGATTGCTGGCGGGCGTCGTTGGCCTGATCCCAAGGCCCAAGTTTGGAACCCCAGCTAGGCTCTTAATTAAGGGACACGACATGACAGCATGATGTTCGAGAGGACAATGATTTTGCCACAATATGCTAGGTGCTAGCTAGCTGCGAGCTGCGAGCTGCGACGCGGAAGAACGAATCGAATGGGGAACAGAAGCGTGGGAAACCGACAGGTCAACGCAAAAGGGTGGTTCTGGTGGAGCCCGCTAACCCCTGCCCGTCGAATCAAAAGACACCTATCGCCGTTTCCCATGCATCCCTTGGGATCTTCTCCGGCATGTACATACAGGACGACCTTGACCTTGACCTTGACAAGGAATTAAACGTTTCTTTGTGCAGAAAAGTCTTAGCTGCTCGAAATGTTTAAAATCAGCGGGACTCGCTTACTCGGTAAGAAGATCGACTGGTCTTCTAGTGCTGACTTCTTGCGACATTTGTGTCAGTATCGACGGCCATCTCCAACGTGGGATCGCAATATCTACAATCGCATTGGTCTATAACTATAGGCCTAGCTAATAAAGGTAGCTGCTGTTCATGTTACAGCAGACTTAGCTAGCTGACCAGCAAAAAATTGCGTGATCAATTTTATCAATCAAGGGCACCCATCCGATCCATGAGCACTACACTGCGGACTTGAATGTAGAAGCCCCTGAATATCCATTCTCTGGAAGCAAACGCGCGATAACTTTCCGGTATTATTCTATATATCTCATATGCTAGTCGTTACTATACAGCGGTCCAGGGGCTTGGATGACCCGTATTCGTGGCAGCCAATAGCTTAAAGCGAATGCCGAAATCTGTCGCTGCAGGAGTGGCCACACAACCACAATGATCAATTAAATAATTATTGAAAGTAATTTTCGATCCCACTCTCTCTTATCCCATAACCAAATGAGAGGCTTGCATACGAATCGACAGTGTTCTATTGCGTCGGACGCACGAGATTACCGACTATGTCGCAGATCTTAGCTTAGACTGATGAGTACCCGGCCCAGAGACTTTTTCCCTTTCTGTTCATTCTCCCTTATCTCTAAGTGGCATGATATCTTCTTAGAGTTTAGCCTTTAGTAACGGACATAGTAGAATATTCGAATTCCGACATTATCGCGCCTTCTTCCGCTCCAATTGGGTCCCTTTATTGATCTACTGGGAATAACCTAGATTGAGACATTTACTCTGATTGCATGTGAACCAATGATACCGAATAGTTCTAGAGCTATAGAGCGTATACTCATAAGAGCCCCAATCTTGGATTAAAATTTCTTTTAACATTCTCGAGGTTTATTCCGCAGTGGGACGAAGGCTCCTCGCCGTGACTGGTATCCTTCCCGACTCGAGCATCGCCGTTGATCAAGGATATTTTGAGCCAGGACACCCTCATGCATATCTCCATGCCCTCACTTCCAAGACTCTCAATAAAAGCGCTAAATATCAACCCCCTTTGGATTTCTGCCGTTCAGCTGCTTTGTTTTCCGGCCAATCGTGATATCATTGGTCAAGAACCAAGAATTGGTCTAGAAACTCAATATTCTTCGTCGATTCTCTCAATTCCGAGGGTTTAACTTCCTTGATCAGTGCACACTTCCTTTCGACCGCCTGCAGTTCCTTTGTCGTTCTTGCAGTATAATCATCGTCCTTCGCTGGAAAACCCTCGAATTGGAAAGTAACATTACTCACAAAACTCCTTTTTCTCTCATCACCTCCAAGTCTAGACTCCTGCAGGTGCCAAATAACAGCTTGCATCATGTACTTCGAGGGATAAATTTGCCCCAACAAACACGAAAGTCCGGTCTATTGGTTCAGAGCCTTCGTTGTCATGCAGCCTCTAGGGATTAACCTAGCGCCTTAATAGCTAGCTTCCCTCGTACGGCTAAGGTACTTCGAATTCCGATCGAAACACCGATTCCGAAGGCGCCGACCAGGTTTGCGGGATATTCATCGCGCTGTCTCGGCCGCAGTCATGCCGGAATTCAAGAATGAGAGACAACTACAGCTGCCTCTATTATTCCAGACGCCCTCTTGAGTTCTTCGATTAATTTTCTTTTTGGTTTGTTTCCAACGGCGCCGGCAGTAAAAGCCCTCGTTACTTGTCGATACATGCAGCTTCAGCTCCTCGGATTTGTTCCACCGGAGCCAGATCAGTGAAATCCTGCCGCTTGGGAAGTTTGTTGTCCGTGCCGTTCCTTTTTTCAACGGTAGACGGGATCCTGGCCTATGAGGTGGTCAGCTGGACGCTGCATGCATATGCATGTAGGCTTGAGAGACTTCTTGGAATGTACATGAATGCAGCTTGAGTGTACATTTTGGGATGAAATATCTGCTCTTCCTACTGGTGCTAGCTGAGTTTGGGTTGAGTAATGTAGACGTGGTGCAAAGGTCGAAAAGCAAGATTATGTCCCTGTGTCCTCATTGAGAGTTCTCCTTCGGTTCTAGGCTTCATGTTCCAATCGAAGTTGGGCCCCGATTTTCCCCCTGTTTACCTGCGAAGAAACCTTTCAACAGGACGATTTCGTAGCCTAATATCCAATGGACAGAAACTCGTAATGAGAAAAAAACCCCTAACTGATACATGTGTGCACTTTGGACGAGAATTGATATCTTAATACTGGAAGTATTGGCCGTCAAGGCAGACTAGTAGCTCTGAACCAAGGCTGGCCAAAGGCTATTCTCATTCCCAAATCCAACTCAACCACACGTAAACCATTTGAAATCTTCAATTTGGGGTATAACAGACTACTCTCACAGTTTACAAACACAATCGTCACTACGGTCATTCATTCTCCTATAACCTTCATAATCTCATCAACTAGCTCTACTAAGAGAACCAATCAATACATTGGATTAATACATAGTCTCAACTTCTCCTCTGCTTTACAGACTAAAATTAAGTTACCAAAAAACAATAATAAATCCTGTCGGGCGTCTCCTTGTCGTCAAACGAGCGTTACACTTCCAATCGTACTCCGCATCCAACTCGTTAACTCTCAATTTTGCTCCTCCGGTATCTCGGTATCCTCGGAGCTTCTACAAACTCGATTTCAGCCCCTCGCATTGAATGCAAAGCGTAACGAAGTCTCCCATTCACATAGTGGACGGACGGGCTCACTGTCATAAATATTAATGTGTTGTCAGGTTGCATATTTTCACAGAGATTTTGAACGAGACAATATAGCCGTATAAGTCTTCCAATCCAGACTCAAGATGCCATATAGTTACTGCATTCATTCGTTAAAATCAACCTATGTCTTTCTCGAAAACTTCTTGCGACTCGCAGGTGAAATCTAATTTTTTATTTTCCGGGCTGATACGTTTCGAATTTAGATTGCCACTCTACCTAGATACAGCGACGACTCGCAAGTACGACCTCGCGGCCTCAAATGCTGAGGATAGCTATCCCATCTCAGGGGAGAAAGCTTTGCTTCTCTTTGTACATCATTCCACCTCCGAGGTTTTCCCGCAAAATCGCTTCCATTTAGCTTCATATATGTGACGACAAGATCCTAGATCTTCATTGTTGCAAAATAGCTGAGGAATGCTAAAGCAAGTTCTTCAAGTTTTCTTAAACGGAGTTCTTATTCGAATATCTGTGGTGACATTTCAATCCAGTTTTTTTTTTTTTTTTTTTCAAAATCGAATCATTTGATCGATAATCATGTAACTAACGCCGGTTTGCTTTCCGGGAAAGCTGTTCCTACTGGTTAAGCAATTATGCTAGCTGTTAATATTTACGAATCTGCAAAGTTATATTGTTAGCTATAGCAAGGACCCTTCCAATCTTTTTAGGCCTTATATCCTTCTTACCACAGGTCTAACTACTATTATCCACCTATAAGGGAATTGCCCAAATACGGTGTCTCTAGAGCCACACAAGATGATTAAACTAGAAATATAGGTCTGGGATAGAACTCATATGTGCTTATTTGCTCCGCTAGAGCTTCTTGGCCACGGTCTAGCGTCATGAACATTTCACCAAGCTCTTATTTAAAATTATACCTATCGTGGACCCTGTGGGTCTGGGAATCGAGACATACCTATCGTATTTCCTTCGCTGCTGAATAAGGCTTCATATTTCCTCGAACTATAAACTTATAGTCCAATAAGGTTTGCTTCACCTACAATAAGCGAGATAGTATCGATTTTTGTATAACCTAAATCCTCTCAAGCTTCGGATATATCGATAATATTCAAAGAAACTCAATCTCGCATCCAGATATGTTGCATTTTTGGTGTTGAGAGCACGCCGCAAGCGCCAAGTGCCGCAAACCTTCAGCGCGCCGGAGCAATCATTCTTTCGATTTCTATCGCGTCGCTCCATCGATCGATTACTCGATAACACTGTGCTGCTTACGACATTTCGATAATCGCCACGAGGCAAGCAGCAGCATGGCGACCACAACCTCACCCACATCCGCCAGCCAATGGTGCAATTTCTTACGCAAGTGCCTCTCCACGCGCCTCGACGTTGACAAGGTACGCATATCCTTGATCTGATTGTATTTCGCGATCCTTCCACCCCGTTATATTCCTCCGGAAGGTTGTTGACCACCCACCCGAATGAACAGCCCTGAGTTAACAAGTAGTAACCGCGCGGCCGGGTCTGCTCCTTCTCGGAATCTTCTTGGGAATAGTTTGAATCTTACGCCCGTTCGTTACTTTCCAAATCACCATTACCGCGCGACGACCTCGCTGCCGTGATAATCTCGCCAGAGGCATACCCGACCCCGCAGCTAAGCGTCGACCCGCGATATCTCCTCTACATTCAGCGATTGGTCTCAGGCGGCATCGTGCCGCTATCGAGCTTTTTACATGCACTATGGCAATCGGATCGGGTGCAGCAGTCAAATATGCTGCATGTCGCAGCCGAGCACGTAGCTGCAGCTTTGTCGAGAGATGCCGTTGATACCGCTATATTAGCATCTTTGGTTTTAGTGGTACAGACTCCGCAAGATGGGAAGAATAACACTAGTACATCAGGCCCACGAGAGACTCCCGCGTCGCTGATAGACTCCCTGAGTAAATGGATGGATGCTGTGATTGCTGCGAACGATGACCCTAGTCTCGATACTCTCGGTCTTCCCATGGCTAGCGGCATCATGGGGTCACAGAAAAAGGCAGTCATCGGCGACCTCGTAGCAGCGGTTGGTGAGAATCCAACGTTGAATGGGTTTCTCAAGACTTCACATGAAATTAGCAAGGACAAGCGCGCGACTTTTGAAAACACGCTGCCGATTTTCGCTCAGTCATTCCAGGCGATAAACCCGGCGCTGGCAGTGAGACTTGATACCTTAGTACCGAAAAAAGCGGATGGCGGTTCGGGCAATGGGATATTGGGGATGGGGATGGGGCTCGATGCGATAGGTGGTGATGGGGCGGCACCTTCTAGGGGAGGGTTGTACGTCTTTATCAATTCACTGGTATGTTCTTGGCTATAGAAACCATGACGGTCCTCAGGATAGCCTTATACTAATATTTATGATTCAGCTCTTCGCTCGCCCTTTAATGGACGACGAATACCTCATCCATCACCTTCTCAACCGCTACAAAGAACTAGGTGGACAGGCTGCATTGGATCTCATCATCGCAGCACTAGACTGCATCGCCAATGCGATCGCTCGGGCTGAATCTTCAGCTACGGTTGCCTTATTTCGTCATTTCCTCGTAAACAAAATTCCTCTACTGCTCGTACGATTCAACATGCCGGTTATACAGGCACAATACGTGGTCACTCAGGCACTCTCAAAATCCGGGAGTAATCCGCTATCACTTGATCCCACTCTTGATGCGATGATGCTAGACTTGCCGAACGATATCAAACAAGAGTTTCTTTTCGCCTGCGCGCTTCATCGGATTATAGAGGAATCATCGATCGAGGTGATATTGGGAGACGTTCCACTGCTGACAATGGCGAAACAGAGGTATACGCAAGAAGATTTGGTCACAGAGTGTATGATGGACCCGGATCGGCCGGAACGACTTGTTAGTGAAATGGAGGAACTGGACGGAAACTCTGGCGCTATGGTGGGAGCCGTCGTTGAGGTATGTTCACCCTTCAATCGTGACAACATTGCACCGTCCGCTAATCGCCCTGTAGATACTGCGTTTGATGTGTGAACAGCGGGATACAATCGGTCTATACTCCCTTTGCAAAAACCTCATAAGCCGACCGCAAACGGTTGATTTACTACTCCTATATGCTCGTCCGGTTTCTATTCTCGAACCTCTCTGCATAGTGCTCGAGAACTGGCGGTACGATGAGGATCAAGGTACATTATATAAAACACCTAGTATCATATATATATATATATATATATATATATTATTTCCGCTAACATTTATCGACCGAAAAGGCGAATACGAACCCGTATACAAAGAATTCGGCCACATCCTCCTTCTAATCCTAACCCTCTACTACCGCCACAATCTCTCATTCTCCCATCTCGGCCCCTCCATCCCACCCACATCCTTCGTACCCATGTTTATAAAATCCTGTCACAAAGATATCGCCATCGATGACCTGACCAGAATGGGCGATAGACATGCGCAGCTGGGTAGGTGGATCAAAGCGTTATACGAAGGGGAGGGTATAACCGATGAGGTCATGCAAAGCTGTAGGCCACAGGAGTATTACAGTCTCGTGCCTACACTGATGTCGCAGACCGTTGAGGCTTGCGAGAGAGGGGTGTTGGACACCGAGACCTTGAAGGGCGGGTTGGATTGTAAGTACCCAATTTTTCTAAAGCTCCCCTGGTGCGTTCGAGAAGGCAGTGCATTAAACTAACCCACTATTTTATTGATGAATCACGCAGATATCCAACTCTCCTACCTCGTCGCGTCCGAGGTCGCCATAATATTCTGGTTGACGGACTATATCTGGGCAAACGCGACGCAGCAGGGAGATATAACCCACGCGTTGAATATACTACACATCCTCGTCACGAACGCGCCGTCAGAGGTGACGCAGACACACAAGACCATCCTCGCAATATGCGCGCATAACCTCGAAATAGTGTTAAAGGATATCGCACGAACTGATGGTAATAATAACGCCGCCGCCGCCGCAACAACCCACCAACAAGCGGAGCAGATCCTGAAACATATCTCGCATTACAGAGACTTCAGGAGGTCCGGTCTACCCTCGGCAAGCGAACTGGACGGATGGACGAAACACACCGGGGGTATCTTGGGGGCGTTGAAAAGTGCAGTTCAAGGTGTTGTCATGTGGAGTGTCACACCGGATTTGAGTATCCAACCGGCTGGGTGGACTCCCAGAGTTTTATACGCCGCGTGGAGGCTCCTCGGGGCGAAAGAGGTGATTAAAGTGCTTGTGGATGAGGTTGTCAGTTTGACTTCCACCGGTGGGGGTAGCGGAGGGGTCGCTGCCGCGGCGACAGCCGGGGAGGGTCATGTTATAGATGTTGCGATCGATGTGGTGGGGAGCCTCATCGTCGCGCCAGTGATGGAGGATTGGAGGTTCAAAGTTACAGAAATCACTGGGAAGAAGGAGGATATCACTAGCGGTACCACTTCTGTTACGGCTACCGCTGGTACTACAGGTAGTGGCGGGTATGTTACGCTCGTGGAAGCGTTACGGTATCTAGAGGATGATAACAAGCTTTCTGTTGAGGATCAGAGCAGGAATGAGGTTGTGATGAAGCTTGTGCGAAAAGTTGAAGGATTGATCGCACCGCCGTCGGTCGCTGCTGGTATAGTGAGTGATAATGCTGGTGAAACCGTGAACGACCTGGCGAACGACGTGCTGGGGGATGTTATGGTTGATAGCGATATGTTCCAGGGGATGCCTGATCCTGTCGACTTGGGTTTGACGGCGGATGAGATTATGACGGGTATGTGACAAGATGTTTAGATACATTGGATTTTAGGAGCTTGATATCTTGGGTTTGCACTAAAGTTTTGAAATAACACGAAATCCCTAGAGGAGAAAATGGACTAAGAAGACAGTCTCAATTCCTAAGAAGATATAGAAAGATCACATATAAAAACTGTGAGTGAAGTTTTTACAGGCTACTAGCCGCACTAGTCATTACCTAGACTTGTAGTCAAGAAGCTCAGCAAAGGTCATTCATTACCTTGGTTCAATTGAAAAGAAGCTTTGATTATTTTTTAGAACTGGGAACAGAGACCTATAGTGGTGACAAGACTATATATTTCTAGCGCCGAGGTTGGACTATATAGTGGTATCGAATTGACCATAAAATCACATTACAATTTATATAAAGCTTCATCACTACCCAAGCACCAATATAAGACTAAATACTTAAGTATATATAGCTAAAGATAATGGCGATAATGCTTAAAATACAGCGGATAATCAACCGAAATACTATAACTATTATATATATTGATACTAATAATTGAGCTGCTGGCGTTTCAGGTTTTGTATAGTATACAAAAGTAAGTACTTAAGTGTTTAATCAATTCCTCAAAAGGCACGGAACGGATTTATGGAAGTGCTCAAGGCTGACCTCAGATATTGGTGTGTGAACGAGTCATGACTAGATTAGCACTTGCCCCAGTACGTACGATATATCTACTCAAGTATTCAATTACTCCTCCAGTCATCCTAAATCCTAATATGATATTCAACACTATTAGGATATCCCTTAACAATATGCATCGCCTTCCAACCTCCCAGCAAAACTATGATAACCAGTTACTCTCCAAAAAAAAAAAAAAAAGGATGTCCAGGGTCCAAACTCGATGCTTCGATTCCCTTAAATTCCGTCGGCCTTAGATTAAAAGTCCGGGGAAACCATGACCCTCCCCTTTCCCACATCAACCCTTCTCCCGTATCTTCCTTTCTCTTTAACCCTTGCGACATGCATTACACAGTAAACGTGTACAGAAACGAAGTACCGCATTATATAGACCAGCGTTTGACCTTGAACAATGACGAGAGCGAACTGGAACATTGTTCCGGGTAGGCTAAATACCCACAGAACTTCTGACAGCTCCCCTCGACAAGGATGAAAGTTAGCTTGGCTTGTATACATGGGTGTATGAATCGGATCTTTCGCATAGCAACGACAACCAAGCTGTTGATTGCCAAACCCTTTTTCTAGTCTGGGGATTAATAATGTAAGTACTTAAGTACTTACTTACTTATGTATGTTTGAGCATTATACTACGTACTGGTCAGGGTTTGGAGGGGGAGCTTGGGGTGTGTCTGTGGGGTCTTGACTTGACATGCATATATGTTGAAAGCATTTTAGCCGAGTTGTTTTTTGTTCGCAGGTTCGGATACCACCAAGTTCCGAAATCCGAGGGTGTAGGGCAAGTCCGATGTATATTATAACGGCCATCGGTGATAATAAGGCGATCGATTGTTTCCGTTCGAGCCGACGACCGTTCGCGTACGAAAAGGATACATTCAGACGTCTAGACTAGGACCTCGCGATAGTGTAGAGACTTTTATCATATCTCTGCTTCTAGATCTAGGTTTTTTTTTTATTTGCGGCTAAGAACCGAATTATTATTTGAATTTAGTTCATATGATCATACTTTTCTTTTAGCATCGATATCTTTAGGCTTTCCCGATCAAAATTTTTAATTAAATCTGTTTGTTGTACACGTTGTTTATCATAGAATATAAATCCATTCCCCTCCTCTACCTTTATCTGACCTTACAACATCTCGAAGTACTTACTTAATGCATGCATCTATTTACAAAACTACTTTAGTATTAGGTTATTGAAAAAGAAAAAGAAACTATTATATTAAAAAGAAGCATTCGGAAAACCATGCCAAATCCCGAAAAGTCCCCAAAGTGACCTAGTAATATTGATAACCCCACAAACCAATTCGAACCACTCTTACGCGAATATATATATAGCTTGAATTGATGATATCTCTGGCCCCACAGTCATTCCGACAAAGCTACAGACAGAAATAGTCAAAGTCATATGTAGCGTTCATTTGCATTTATATAGATAAATATAATGAACTACAGCCGTACGGTTGAATTGTTACTTTCTCTAACCGTAGCTGTATACGCATGCTTGTTGTCACTATGATTATAACATATAATATATATATATATATATATATAAATATATCAGCTTGTTAATTGTTCAGCATAGCGGATGGAATGTACTTATGGGATCTTGAAGTCAAGGCACGCCAGATTTACCAACTGCGTTATGTACGGCACCGCATGTTCATATTGCGTAGAGTGGTGTAATGCCAGCCGGACCTGTCATCAATCTTGACAAGTGTCGCGCGTGCTGCACTGCTACTTGTAACGGTTGCGAGATAAATGCTATACATCTCTAGTCAATTCTATATAACATATAGCAGCACCTGAGTAATAAGCTAGGATAGAGTTTAAAGATTCCAAGACACTCTTTATTTAGAAAAAGTTTATTATAACCTTAGATTCGCTGCGAGATCGATCTCTCAATATAATATAATCTCTCCTGTTGATTATAAAGATCTTGCGTAATATTTTTGTTTCAAACTTCAAGTCTGTAGAATCTTCTCGCTGATTTCTTGAAGCTATACGATCCGTTTCGATCCGAGAGCTAGCTTGAGAGTGAGTGCAGTGGCTCGAGTCGTGTCAAGTTGCACTGCGTGGGGTTACGTAGCCTTGAACATGTCCCCTTGTGCAATTTGTGCATCGAATCCACTCCTACTGGGAGGAGTTCTCCTCCAGCTTGCTCGCTCGACCAGGCGCTGGGTTTTTGCTTTTGAAGAAGTGGGGTACATACAATGCATTAATGGGGCTACATCATATGCATATTAATGTCTGTCAAACCCGAACACTCAATTGTTATAATTCTTCTCGTTGGATGCCTTTGAAACTCGTCAAATGCAAAGTGAGATAGATACACAATGCGCATGCTGCCGTGTAGCTAAGCTAGCTGCGTATAACATCACACCCGCCATTTTCTAAATAAACGAATTCATATCATATGTATATGCATATATGGTATAGTAAAGAAAACTGGTGTTACTGCTAAACTCGGCAGTTCCGCTGGAAGATCAGGGACTCGGGTTCAGTTCAGTTCGATCGAGCTAGGAGAGACAGGTCTTTTTTTTTTTTTTTTTTTTTTTCGAGATGCCGCGTGGACTATACGAACAGGGAACTCATCGTTCAGCCCCGCCTTGGTTTACTTGGTTTAACTCACGAAACGAAAAAAAAAAGAAGAAATAATGATAATTAAATAAACGACCTGCCTGTAGATAGAGATACTCAAAATACGAAACAGGTTTTAAGGTTTCATCGAGTTTGTTTCTTTCGAAGTTTACTATTCCGTGGGTTGTTGTGAGTCCTATGACTTTTAAATTGGGGAGTACAATAGTGGGTGGGCTGTGCGGGGTAATACTGTGCGTATCATATCAAAATCATATCGTCCAAAGAAAGAAAGAAGGCAAAAAAGATGGTCAAGGCTTTGTCACTGTCTCGGGGGGGGTTTTGCAATGCGCCAACGGTCGGCCAAGTTGGGGAATCGGGTATTGTTTGGGGGATTGGAATCGATACTCTGGTACCTGCGGGATTGGGTAAACCCGACCAACAAACGAGTCATTCTTCTTGATACCTTGGATTGAAAGAACGCGATGAGTACTTTCGATCTCAGGGTATGTATTTGTTTGTGAATTTATGCCATTGATGAATACGATGTCTACGTTAACCGCACGATCATCACTACCATATACGACGTAAACCTTGGGTTTGAAGGTTACATGCATGTGGAAGATACACAGTATGGGTATGTGTGGGTTTGGTTGCCAAGGGGCGGAGGTAGTTCTGGTTGGTTGGGTCCAGTCGGCCGGCCCAGCCAAGCTAAGGCTGGCCAGGTTAACTTTTCGGGGTTGTGGACTGGCCGACGACCGACGGTAATTGGGCACAACACCCACATGCATCCACACACACCGCGCACCCGGCCCAGCTGACTCGATGAAAGTTTCAGGGACACCGTTTCAAGAAAAAGGCTGCGAGGAGGAGGAGTCGAGTGAGAGGAAACCTGGCAGGCGGCCATTGGCACAAGAATTGAAAAGTAAGTCTCACAGGAGAAGCGAAGGAGAAGATTAACGCGAGAGTGGTTCGCCAATCCCCGATCGGGTGTATTTATATATTTTCATTGTTGTCGTCCACAAGTGCAAAAAGCCGAAGGCTTAACGAAAGTTGACGTGTGTGTGATGGCACACGATCAGATCGTGACAGATCTCGCAGTAGTAGGCAAAAATAACCTAATAATAAATAATAAAATAGCAAATGCACGAAATTGGGTGGGAATTTCGGTGGTCCAGATATTCACTAGTAAAAAGCTTGGTCATCACATTTTGATGAAATAAGTTCCCGCACGAGACAAGTGCGAAAACAAAAGGGTTTAGTAATAATTAGTCGAGAGAGAGAGAGGGTGGAAAACCCACGGAAGGAACCCCGAAAAAGACCAACCTGCACACCGCGCGGGTTTACCGGGAATGCGGATTTAATAATCCCCACCCCCAAAATTTCAATTTCGAGAGGGAGCAGAAGACCCTTCCAGACCGCGAATGAATGCAATGCAATGTGAATCTAGAAATTCAAATCTTTGAAGCCTAGATTACGGGTGAGATTAAAAATATTCGAATGTACATTTCCACAGTATTTTATGCGATTTTGATTTCTTTGGCATATTCCAACGTGCATTTTATGAAATATCACTGGTTCAAGTAACTTTGAACTGCATGATGATTGAAAAGAATGGATCGGAACAAAGATACATCCGATAGTCCTTTCCCACACCCTCCCAAAATAATACGAGCCCAACAGGCACAGTCATCTAGCTAGGCTGGATGTATGTATGGATGGATGTATGACGGGTGTGGCAGCCCCGTATCGTTATTTTCTTTTTTCTTTTCCTTTTCTTCCCCAAACCGGGTCGCGCGCGGAGGACGGATGGTTCTGAAGGATGATGCTGATGAAATTTTATATTATTAAGCTTGGCCGATGTTGTGTCCTGCTGCTGGGCCCCATGCCGCTTGTTCTCGTTCGCATGCTGGCCATGCTGCTGGCCCTGCTGCTGCTGCTGCTGAATTCTTTTGCGCCGGCCGACCCCATTTTTCTTGTTTCTTTTCGTCTTTCTTTTTTAAAACATCCTTCTTTTTCCTTCCGCCGGCCGATACTTCTTTTTTTTTAACCTTTCTTTATATACTTCTGCTATTCTTATTGTTTCCCATCCGCTGTTTTTAGTTTTTTTTAAATTTTTTACTTTATTTCCTTTTCGTCTACACCATCTTTCTCTCTTTGTTTTGAAATCTCCCCTTCGATCGTTGTTTTTTTCGTTCGACAGTTGACATTTCGACATTCAGCATTTTTACACACTCCACAGTAGCATTTCATTTTATAGAAGGCCAGAAAGAAAGAAAGAGAGGAGGCTCTTTTTTTAGGAAAGGAAACCTGGGAAGGAAACTGTCGTCGGTTTCGGTTAAGTCGAAAAAAGGCACAGCAAACAAGCAGGCAATCAATCAATCGGTACACCATCATCAGTTTTACAACATCCAACGGAGAAGCGAAACGACAGGGCATTTCTTTAATATAATAATACCAAAGAAAAAAAATTCGAGAGATTATATTATATATACGACTGCATTGGAAATAAAACCATCGCCACGTTGAAACGTACAGGAGAGGCACAATTTACAAAGAAACGAAGGTTCATTCGGTCTATCTAGCACAGTTCTACCTTCTCCCTCCTCCGCGCCTCCCACCAGCGAGTACTCGAGTGGAGCAGCCAGCAAGCCCCCCAGTCAGATTCGAGTCGGCTGGGTATTTTTATCCCACCAGTCAGATATTAATTAAATCAGTTCGCCCCCTCAATAGCTATCAACTGGTACACCACCACCGCCCGACTGACTGGCCGGAGATCGTTTGAAACAGGGCTGGGTGGGTTCCAAACCCAACCTGTTTTTTCCCTTTCGTAAATTAAAATCGCTTCGCTTTGCTGCTTACCTCACGCGGCGAAAACGTCAGCATAATTCGAAATACCCTTCTTTTCTCTCTCAAATACCCATCTACATAATAATAAAATACAAACAGAGAAAGGTTGAATATTTTAAAACAGTCGATTCGTCGAATTGGTTCGAATGGGAGAGTCGTCAGTCCTGCACCGCCATAATAAATCCACATCAGCATTAATATACGATTAATATATATACATATACGTCCTACGACATTTCTACTCTCGACTGTCTTATCCTTCTCTTCTTCCCCTTTTGGATCTCATTTAGAACTAGATATATCGTCATATAAAAGGTTCGGATATTACGTATAAATATCGTTATTACTTTGTGTAAGTTTGCTTCCCGAAGACATCCGGACGAAGGAGAGTTATAATATCAAAGGGTATTACAACCCAACCGACGCCCAACGTAACCCTACTAATATCACACTCCTCCCCCCGTCGTCATTCCCTTGCATTCTCTACTCCCTTCATCTATTCAATCTCTTCCATATATATAATGTATATGTAGTGAGGGTTAGGAGAATATTCTGGAGCTGACCGAAATAATATCCTTTCAAGTTCAAGTTCAGTCGCATGTTTTTGGCAGTCTGTTTTTGACGTCAACGCATTTCTGCCTCCGTCGCCGCATTCATTGAGAGATTACATCATCTCATCACGACGACGATAATAACAATAATAACAACAACAACCATCGTCATTTCCATCACCCGCCGAATCTAGCCCATCCTCGCAACGTTCGTTTTTCAAGGAACTCCAAATGGAGACTCCGGAATCCTCCTCCTCCTCCGGTTCAGCTTCCTCTTCCTCTCAATTCTCCCAAACCACAAAAGCCTCCTCCTCCTCCCATCTAACCATAGACCACAACAATACCAATTTCAAATCCAAAATGTCTTCCTTCAAGCGGAACCGAGCGACTAGCATCAGCAGTACCAGTATAAGAGGCCAATGCCCGGAATGCAGAGACAAGCGACAGGATGATATGGGTCTGAAGGTCAACACGGAGGCTTTACTAACACTCGCTCAGAATTTGAGAGATGGATTAAGGGCGTCTCTAGGACGGAAGATCAGTGGAGGTACTTATTTTTTCCTATCGCCTGTAATTCGCACCGGTCTCGCTATGAGGCTGGAACGTCTACTTTTCTGGGTGAAATCGTTCTGACTGACGTTGTTTTTTTTTTTTTTTTTTTTGTAGCGCTCGATTACACTGTCGAAATCGTATTCGAAGACAAAGTCTCGTGGCTCGCAAGGATACCGAAACCCTGGCGATCTTCCCACGTTAACGACTCCCTCTCCGCCCAAGTTTCCGCCTGGCGATACCTAAAGAAGAACACCACTATACCCGTTCCCGAAGTCTACCATCTCGCGTTCGATACCGATTCCACAAACACCGTCGGCGTCTCTTTTATGCTCATCGAAAAGCTCCCCGGTCATGCTGTTCCTGAACTCGACGAAGAGGATCCCGTGAGTACCGACAAGGCCAATCGATTCCACGCCCAACTCTCCGATATCCTCCTCGAACTCTCCTCCTGCACATTCGACAAGATTGGTTCCATCCAACAATCTCCTATGGATCCCGATGATTTCGCCGTCGGTCCCCTCTACAACCTTCACAATACCTACCCGCTCGCCCGTGGTCGTGCAGCAACCAGCCGTGGACCCTTCATCTCCATTTTCGAATATCTAACCTCCTTTGGTGAACTCAACTATCGGGACACTAAATTGCACTACCACCGAGGCTCCCACCAATCCGACGAAATGTGTGCTCCGCTCGACGAAGAACTCGCCCGCTTCTTCCTGATCAATAAGATGATCCCTAAATTCTCGATAGAAACGGGATTCAACGGTGGTCCTTTTGTTTTCCAAAACTGGGGTCTCAACAGCCAAAATATCCTGGTCGATGACGATTGTAACATCACCGGTATCATCGGTATCGGAGGAACAATCGGCCCGCTACCCAGTCTCTGCAAATACCCCGACCTGATCTACGAAACCAAACGAAAAGGTCCTCTCTACTCCCGTAAAATCTTCCTCAACGCCTTTCTCAACGCCGACATCCCCGCATCCGTCACCGAATCCGGCCGAATATCCCCGCTAGAAGACTTTGAAGTTCGCAAGAACATACTCCGCTCGGCCCACAAGGTCTGGCAATTTGAAAACGCCATCTTGGACCACTCCCACAAACACCTCCATCTTGCCGGCCGCGGCGGCCTCTACGAATACGTTTTTGAAGACACCAAATTCAGCGAAAAATCCGCCTTCAAGTCGCTCGGAGACCAGGACCCAGATTTCCAACGCCTCTGTCCGAAATCCGACCTCAAGGGCGGCGAATACTCCTGGGATCTACCCGAAGACAAGAAGAACAAGCGCCGTAGATCCTCTGCCACCGCTGCGACCAGAGCAACAGTGCGAAAGGTATGGGATAAGGCACCGTGGGTCAAATCGTACAAGGAGGAGCGATACGTCCGAGAATACGTCCGCGTGCACCGTCACTTACCACCCGAAGTTAACGCCTATGATGGTAAGAGACGGAGTAACGGGCCGGAAAAGGCGTTACACATGGCTTGGGCGTTCGTTCGGTGTCGTGACGCGAGTTACATGCGAAGGAAGAACCAGAAGCCGAGAAAGGTCGTTCGGATCACGCAGGGCAGAAATCGGAGTAGCAGTGTCAGGCAGACGGGTAAGAGGGTCAGAGGTTGGAGTTTGGGAGGAGATTCGACGAGAAGAGCCAACAAGGGGAAGGGAAAGATGGTACCCGCACCGAGAGTTGTCACGCAGAAGAATCAACCGGCCTCGAAAGGTTGGAAGAGCGTGTTTGCCAGCATCCCGCTGTTGAAGAAGACGTAGTGGTCTTTTTCTTCTTGAGATGGGAAGATAAGAGGTGAGGGGAAGATAAAGCGATCTGTGGGGTTGAGAGGTCGGTCGGGTTTGGTTACCCTTTTCTATCATCTGTGCACGCAATCCATGCTATGCCTGCCTTTTTTTGCATCATCCTGCATATTTTCATTTGTACTGCTGGATTCCCAAAAGAACAGTCCCTTTTTTTTTTTTATTCGCTTTTTCTTCGTTTGTGCATTGATCGCGCGTTCTTATATCTTATCTAGCCAAAAAAACTCGACTCTCCTTCATTTCTCCCTTTCCTTTTTTTTTCATCATGGAGTTCATATGTCTTATATTTGCGGTTTACTTGGCTTTTTTTTCTCTCTCGACAGAGTCGTTCATTCACGAGCTTTTTTTCCTTTCGTAGTTGTATATTTTTTGTTTTTTCTTCTCAACTCTGGCGGTTGTAGTTTCTGATGCATGAAAGTATCAACGAGTCAGCCGACCTTTTAGCTTTTTCTTTACTTCCTCTTATGTTATATTGCGTTTGGTATGCTTATAGGTTTTTGTTTTTGGTTTTGTTTATTGCGGGGTACTTTTATATGCGGTTTCTTCGGTTTTTTATATTTTTCTTAAAAAGGATACCAACCAGAATTTCGAGCTTTGTTTTGCTTACTTTTTTTAAAAGAAAGAAAGAAAGGATAGGATAGGATAGATGGGGTTGAAATGGATGATTGATTTGGACTTGGACTTTTATATTCGCCTGGTTTATATAGGGTTTTAGAGTCCGGGTTTTATCTTATATATTATATATACTTTATCATAGTATTGTGTTCGAGGTGTCTTTTTAGGATTTCGTGATATGTATACGTCATGCCTGCCGGTGGTATACAAGGACTCGTACTAGATCTCGTGAGAAGAGGGATAGTTTGGGGGATTTATAAACTAGGAGGTGTATGGATGGATGCTCATATAAACTGCTGAGATGTGAGTACTTGGGTAGGCTTTGTCAAGTAAAAAATATCATGAAATTGATCAGGGAAGTAATATAATATAGGATGGTATATAATATCATATGGTAACTTAGATCTAACTATAGAGGCCAGGGTAGGCTCTACGTTACGAACGACGGGTTGGTATTGCAATATTGGTTATTACAAATTTTAATTTAATTTAATTTTTATCTTTATCTTATCTTGCATGCGCGGATGTAACTGTGGGTTATAGGGTATATATATTGGCGTGAGGTGAGGATTGAGATATCGAAATGTGGGTATATATATAGTATGGTATTTTGTGTGTGTATATATATTACTAGGTCGATTTGCGAATTACTTTATGGGTAATGCGTTAATTATTCGGCTTGGGTTTAATAGGATATGCATGCGTATATATATATATAGATATAGATATATATATATATATAATGTATCAAGCCAAGATATGAATTCAGTAAGCTTGCTGCTGAAGCGTCAATACAAGATTAACGGCCTCCATTACTATAAACCCTCCCCCGGCCCGCCCGCTGTTGAATGTTCGATAATATATTTCTACTTGAGGGTTTCATGGATTAGCTAGCTACAACTAGAGCCTAGCTTCACCCACGAGACTGAAAGATGACGAGGCTTTTGGCTTCACACACCAGCCGGCTACGAGAGAATAGGTAAGAAACACAATCGCACAAAATAACTAGTTTGTTCCACCGCTGAATTATAACCCGTTCATGTACTCTATAGATCTATCTTACAGTCTACGCACATATATACTCTCCCCCCTCCGCCTATTCTTTTCTTTCACACCGCGATACACTTATCTACTACTCGTTCACTTTTATTATTATTATTATTATTATTTATTGTATTCGTAAAACCCCCTTCCGGACTTCTTCCCCAACCAACCGGCATCCACCATCCTCTGCAATAACACGCTAGGACGATACTTGCTATCCCCGGTATCCCTATACAGCACACCCATAATAGCCAAACAGGTATCCAACCCGATAAAATCCGCCAGAGTCAAGGGACCCATGGGGACGTTTGTGCCGTTCTTCATAATGGCGTCGATATCCTCTTTTGTGCCGATATTGGATTCCAGACAGATCACGGCTTCGTTGATGTATGGCATCAGGATACGGTTGGCGAGAAACCCGGGGGTATCCGCTGACTGGGAGGGGATTTTCCCCATTGCTTTGCAGAGGGATATAGCTGTGTTTAGTGTCTTTTGGGAGGTTTGGAGACCTGAGATTATTTCCACGCCGGTTTGGACGGGTACTGGGTTCATGAAGTGGGTTGAGACTACGCGGTCTGCGGCGGTGGGTCCGGCTGCTGCGGCGATTTTGGTGATGGAGATTGAGGAGGTGTTTGTGGCGAGGATGGCGGTGGGTTTTGCAAGGGTGGAGAGTTGGTTGAAGATTGAGAGTTTTAGGTCGACGATTTCGGGGACGGCTTCGATGATAAAGTCGGTGGAGGAGACGGAGGTGATGTCTGTTGTGGTTGTGATGCGGGATTTGATGGCTTCGGCTTCGGATGGGGTGAGTTTGGATTTGGAGACGTCCTTTGTGAGGAGTTTGGAGAGGAAGGCGGTGGATTTGTCGATGGAGGCTTGGGAGGTGTCGATTAGGGTTACGGGGAGGGATGCATTGCGGGCGGCTACGAGTGCGATACCGAGGCCCTACAGTATACATATTAACAACATTAATACATTGAAGCTTAAAGGATATGTATATCCAGAGAGGGTGTGAGAGTACGGACCATCTGGCCGGCGCCAATGACGCTGATGCTATCGACGCCGTCGACGGCCGAGGAGAGTCGTAGGGCCGAAGTAGCGAAGCCGCGGGCATAGTTGGATCGAGATGTGTTGAGTGTTGTTGTTAATCGCACGCTTCGGGCGGTCAGTCGGAGAGCTGCCATCTTTTATACAATCAAAAGTAATAACAGGACGAACTGCTTCAAGTAAGTAAGTAGCTACGATGGGGGGGGTGAAAATTATGGGGATCGAGAAATTTAAAAGTTGAAGTCGAGGTTTTTACAAGAATTTCACCGGAGAATGCATTCCAAGTGTGCGTTACGTTCATTCGGCATGGTGTTTTCCTTAGCTTTCACATGTCCCCGGTGGAATGGCCGTAACGTTAGCCCGCTTACCTGCGGCTTATAATTAAAAGTCACGAGAAACTCGAACAAGCAAGCACTCCGGTTGTATGGTATAAGCTCTGATATTACGCCTCTGGATAGTATAATCCTGTAACATATTTCGAAGCGATTGAGATATCGGAGAATTCTGGAATCAAATCTGACAGATGCGTCTGCATCATGATATCACCAGCTAGGTCTGGGCTGTTCGAATGATTTTTCGAATGATATCAGTCAATGATAGATTAATCATATCATATCATATTTGATCATATTTGATTCACTAGAATCGATACAGAAGAAGAATGCGAGGTAATGTTTATGATGGCGTATGGCTCGCTTGCCACAGGCGATGGTGGTGGTGTCATTCCCTCCTGACGACTGCTACTGCTGCTGCGGACACTGCCTACGACGACCGCTCACTTGGGTTACCCGAGTTTGGCGAACTGTTCCTGCATTCACTCGAGACCCATACGTTCAACGTTTACAAACTCGGTTTCGATTTAGAGAAATCTAATCCTTCCCTCGATCAAATATGGTATACGCTTGTTGATCAATTGAACGCTCCTCGACAGGATGCGTGATATTGGTATATATATATAATTATTGCAATTAATATAATCATGTCGAGACAAGCGAATTCGAAGGGGTTTTGTTATTTATATCCTTCGACTATACTAATCATCCAATCCCCCCTCCAAATCCCAGGTTACACAAAAAAAACGATTACCATATATAATATTGCCGTGTATGTATGTAATGTACGTGTATCGGTTTACGAGACCAAACCCCTGCCCTCGCATGTCTATACCTCCCGTCTAGTCTTCTATACAGTCCCTTAAGTTATCCTTCCACAGGTATTCCGACAGGATTAATTAATTGCGCGAAAGGAAGTATATCAATTAAGGTTGTGGGTGTGTGGAGCCGGCAACTTCCATCCGTTGTGTGTTCACACAGCCTTAACTTGGTCGTGTATCTATTTTCGTCCACCCATCGTGCATGTCAAATACATGCAATTCCCAAGAAAAATAAAAAAAAAAAAAAAAAAACTTGCCGGCAGATGTTTCCCATTTTTCTTTGTTTCTCGCTCTCGCTTACACATTCCCCGCTATCTGACAAATATATCGCAATTTTAATCAATCTCTCGGGTTGATTCTCAACAGGGCTGGGGAGGTAACTACTTAAGTACTTACGTATCTCGGATTATTCTCCTTGGGACTGTTTATTAGTACCGGGTGAGATGTATGTATGTATGTACCACAGAGCCTAGGACCTTTCAGCTACATTTGGTCAATTCTTTGACCGCTTCTCGAATTCTCTCCGTTCGTCGAATAGTTCATCTTATTATTATATCGATGAATCCGGAGGGGATAATATTCAGCTGTATACATGTAGGGCTGATATTTTGTTTAATTTCATCAATGTTCCAGAAAGGGAGCCCATCCCTGACTGATGCGCTACAGGTAAACTTCTAGCTAGTCCGGTCCGGTCTCCTGGGGTTCCACGAGATTTTTTAAATTTTGTTCACCTTGGGACTGGTATTTTAAGGCTGAAGCGTGAAAAAAAAGAGCCTAAAGGGGAGTTTTTAACCAAATGCGAACAACTTGAACCGAGAAATCGGACAGTTAAAGAGCCCTCGGGGTGGTCAACGAGAGGCTAAGCATCTCAAGTTCTTGCTATGTACTCATCGAATGCAATAAATAATATACACTGTACTGAGTACTTGGTCTTTTGGTGACTGAGAGTGCCTACAATTAATTAAGTAATTAATTGAAGACTAAACCAAAGACACAGGCATGCCGCATCTTCTAATGTATGTAGCCACTGCAGGCATTCGTCATTGGTCCGCCCGCGAGATATCAATTTTTGAAAGTTGAAAAAATCAATTCCTTCAGCCGCAGCTGTTTTTGAATTTTTCGGTCGAAAGAATCAACCAACTATCACGCTGCTATCATGTCAGGTTTTTTTCGGGCCCCCGTTAATAGAGAGCCTTATATATATTAAAAGTATATATGTATATTTATTTTCTCCCAACCGAGCGGGTAAACACAGCCTGCATGACCAGACAGACCTAGCTGTGTTGGTTCGAATCGACAGCTTCCAGAAGTTGAATTTATCGGTCAGATTTTTATCGGCGAGTGCACTAATACCAGTTAAGTGCTCAGTCATATTGGCGTCAAATGGGGGTGCTCGTTAGATTGGCTGCCCTGCTGCTGCTGCTGCGGCGTGTGCCAACCAAACCGAAAGAAAAATCATGACACCCCGCTTGTGCCAAACGTATGGGTAGCCTGGGCACACCCGACCCCAAGTTTCCTTTTTTAACAAGAAAATGAAAAAATGATTTGGAAGCATTTCTTTGCTCCTGCGCAAACATCCCTGGCGGCTGTCTGTCGCTCGCTCGCTCTTCTCCCCCCGGGGAGTTTCTTTTAATTCTTTATTTACTTTACTTATATTAGTGTATCTATTTAGGTCATATCCACAGCATGGCATGGCATCGGCACACGGGGACACATCCTTGGGCAATCTAAAACACCGTTTGCAATATATTAATATTTATTTATTTACAGCAGACATGGTTGAGGCCTGAATATACTCTATGTATATGTATCGCTGAGCCTCGTTTGGGGATCGATCCGGAAACTTCAAACGTCATGGCTACTTAGCTATTACTACCGTATGCATTATCATTGTATGAATCTAACAATTAATTCATTGTCAATTGTCGCCGCCGGTATACTAGACTGCATGTTAATCAATTTGTGCTACATGTATACCGGAACCTAGCTGGCCAGAATCGATTCAAGAGCGATGATGATGATGATGATGACACAGAATCTCAACGGATGCTGCCTTGGACGCTCCCCCCTCCTTCCTCCCTCACTCAGATTCGACTCATCCTCATGCTACACAGATATATTATTACTGTATGGTATACTATAGCTGGAAGTGTGAAGCTTTTCCATTATGGTTATAACGTTACCTGGGGGATGGTCCCTTTTGATCCTTGAAAACTATTAGCAACGAGGCCACTCCCAAGACTTATTGGCGGTGGCCAACTTGATGGAAAGGCATACTTAAGTAGTCATAACGACATTCATAATAATATATTAATATCTGAACGATAGCACATGCTATTTCGTCGAAGGGGGAAAAAAAGGCTCCCGCCCAGCGCCCGCCCGTGCATGAAGAGATAGATACATTATTCCAGCAGCGGTGGGCGTGTGTTGGCACCGCGCTCCGTGATCTAAAAAAGAACCAAAGCCACCCTCCAGCTTCCCGGGGGGGATGCATTGGGGGAGGGTGGATGGATGGATGGATGGGAGGGTGTTCAAATATATTGGAGAGCCCTTTCAGCCCTGCCACGATGGTCGTTTCGACGCTAGACACAGCACAGTTCTGGTTCCACCACGCTTGCAGCAAAAGGAAAGGCTTCTATTTTTTTTCTATGGATTCGGGTATCCAGAACTTGCGTTAGCTCGAGAAGAGTTTCCCACTTTTATTATTTGATGGTTGTTCGAACGAAATCATTTTGCTTTTTGGAAGGTTGTGAAGCAGCTCCAAAAAGGCGGGCCAATTGATTTCACCATCAAATACTTAAAAAGCTTCCACTCCTCCCCCTCCTTCCCCCCCAAGCTACACTCAACGACCATCCTCTCACCCACTCCCCTCCCCTCCCCTCCCCTCCAAACTCACAAAAGAGTAATATATATATATAATACAAGTCTTGCAAGAAGAGAGAGAGTCAATCCTTTTTTCTCTCTCTCAACTTACGTTGATCTAGGGCTTTTTTCTACCTACATTTGCATTCATCCAAAGACAACCCCCCCGCGCGCGTGGACTAAGCTAACACCACTCAGCCCAGCCCAGCCCAGCCCGGCCCGGAACCAACAAGACCAAAACAGACCGATCGAGCGGCTGAAGAAAAAAAAAAAAAAAAAAAAAAAAGGGGTTCAGTCATTTTACGAATATATCTACATAACCACCGCGGGACTAAATCCGTACCAAATCCGTGTGTACTATCAGGTCCAAATTGTATATATATTATATATCAGTCGGTCCCTTCGATCTTTGTTCTCCCGAGAACCACACTCTCTTCTCCTCAAGCTCTACCCATCTTGAAAATATATATATAAAGTATATATTATAGCTGGTTATTATTGTATTGTTTCCCGCCAAACAATACCATTCATTGACCGATACAAACATAAACAATAATATTATATTATTATAATGTCGTTCCTGAAGGGTCTTCGGAACGGCAACAACGCCACCTCTGTGGATTTGAACGGCCCCGCTTCGCCTCCCATCATCAATGTCGAAAATGGCGCATCCAACGTCCGTAGCAAATCTCGATCCCCGCCGAATTCCAGCCGTTACAGATCGAAATCCCCCAGTGGAAGATCAAGATCTCAAGTTCGCACGTCGTCCTTTCCAGCCAATCCACCGGCCTTCCCCACCCCGTTCCACCCGTTCAAGCTACATCCCCTATCCAATAAAAACCAAGTAAACGCTCTCAAGTTTATAGATAGAATCGATTCGCTCTTGTTTCTCGGCCACACCGGCCCCGTCGTATTTGCCGCAATCGCACCATGCATGGCCAACGCCGAGGCCCAAGCGTGGTACAACAGAATCATGAACTCGGATATCCGTCGCCCGAGTACCATTGAAGAATTCCGCCAGCTGTTAATCACAGACCACATCTGGGCTCTTGAGCAAAACAGAATCAACAGTCGATACCAATCCTCGAACGCCACCAATGCCAACAGGAGAGACCCATACCTCGATAGTGCCGAGTTCAAGCTTCATCTCTCGTACATCCGCGACGTTGTAAGGCTGGAAGAAAGCCAAACCAAGGATGAAAAGAGGATTGCCCAGTTGGAGCAAGAAAAGGTTTCGCTGACGGAAAGAGAAAACACTCTCCAGATGGCCGTGGCTGATCTTCAGAATGACGCCGTCACCCGTAACGGTGGAGTTGCCGTGCCCGTCCTGCAGAGAACCAATGACATCTTGAGTAACATGAAGCAGCTCGATGATGCTAAACTCAAGGTCTCAATGCTCGAACAAGAGAAGCGAGCTTTGAGTGAGAAGATTGCATCTCTGCAGATGAGGACTGACGATATGGAATCCAACAATACCCACATGTCCACCGTCAGATTGCAGCTTCAGAACAGCAATGCTAAGAATGCGGAACTGCAAAGCATCATCCTCCAACTCGAAAGTTCGAACGCTCAGCTGCAACAGAAGCTCATCGCCGCCCAAACCGCCATCCCGCCAAGCCAATCCCCACCTCCAGGCGGTGCGGTAGATGCCAAGGAGTTCCAACGGATCAAGAAGCAAAACCAGCAAGTCTTGGAGGAGCTTCACCAAAAGGAAATCAGAATCCACGACTTGGAGGCTCAAGTCCGCTCCTACTCTTACCTCCAATCCCAACAGAACGAGCACCGAAACGAGATCCAACCCCTCCTCGGGTTGTCGTCTCCTCAACCGAGTGCCGCCAGCCAAGCCACTATCGCCAATCTCGAAGAGATCATCAGACAAAAGGATGGCACTATCGGAAACCTACACACCAATCTCAACAAGCTCACCGACGAAGCCATCAGTCGTATCCACAGGGTCTACCAAGTCGAGCAACTCCTCCTCGACTCCCAACTCGTCGTTCGAAACAAAGACGCACAAATCTTCACTCTCGAGCGAAAGCTTCAAAATCTGGGACACCAAAAGGACTGCAACTGCGCAACTTGCACGTTGAACGGCAGCGCTGCAGCTCCTGCTCCCGTTCCTGTAAACCGCGTCAGCAGCCCGGATTTCAAGCGTACCACGAGCCCCGATGTCGTCAAACCCCCAAGAGTTATGAGCATCGGCGCCGCATCTGATCTCTCCGGCCCAACCATCGGTTCTCGCACCGGCACCCCCTTCCAAAACACCATCCGCTCGCCGCCTCGCTTCCTCGACATCAAGTTCAAACACACCGAACTTTATCCATCCTTCCTCCACCCGAGCGTAGCACCAAAAGTGGCGCAGCTCTTGCAAAACGGTCTTACAATCTTACACCCCAACAACGAATTCACCAAGCTGTGGGAGAACATTGCCCAGGGACTGCTCGAGACCTTGGATGGGCAGGCGGGTAGCCTCGGCGAGTTGACGAGACATATGAAGTTGTGCTTTAGGGAGAACCAGGGCGATGGTAGTGTGAACGGGCTCGTTGTGGCCACGGTTTGGACTGAAGTGTGGAGTACCGTTACCGGGTTGGACGTCGTTTGCGATTTCTAATTTATTATTTTTTTTTTTTTTATTACAAATTATTATTTTCTTGATATGAATGTTTTGTTTTACGATATTGCATGATGATGTGGCCGGTGGGGTTTAGATTTGTTTTTTATTTTTTTGGTTTTAGCTGGACTATGGACGGGAACTGGGTTTCTATCTCTCATAGCCTTTTCCTTTTGATTTTACTTTTTCAAGCGACTCTTCTTCTACGGCTTTTTCATTTTTCATTTGTATTTAGTGGTATTATTTTCCTTTTGGCGTTTTATCAAAAAAACATTTTTCTTTAATGTCATTTTTTTCAGTATCGATACATGTCCCTTCACGATTGGATTTCACAGCAGAAAAAAAAAATTGGAAATTATTTATTTTTTTACATGCATTTTTTTTTTTTTTTTTTGCCGAGGGTTGTATCCACCTGTCTGTGAATTTTATAAAACTAGTGCTTACGAAGATACCTTCAATCCGAGCCAATTTGACCGTATGGGGTATTAATATATTAGATATTAGTGCTATAATTCTAATCTCACGGGACGAGTCGACTCCACCGTGGAGTTTTTGGTTTTAGCTGGTTTGGATATAAATCCACAGCTGTGTAGATATGTATGATACATCCTTAGGAACAGCCGGGCTTGTAAGTCATATTCCCCCAAAAAAATTCATGAAACGAAACAACTCTATTGATTAACCCTTTTTAGAAACAGGGTGGGAGACCTGGTCTGGTCTGGGTACGTACCAAAGGAATGGATAACTTGGTTAGCTTGGGGAGGGTAGGTATATATATATAAAAGCTTTATATAGATTTATAATTATATATATAACTATAGAAATGGTGGAATTATAGAGATCCTGCTGCTTTTGCATACCTGCATGCAGCTTGCATATATGCACGCCGAGCCACTAGCATCGAATTAAACCTAGATATAAATGAAAACCACGGGTTCCTTTGGGAGAAACCTTCCTTCCTAAGCCTTTTGTTGGTGTGGAGAGGTCTGAGGAGGTTTATATTTAGGTATTATATTGATTATTGTATATACTTGGGTACTTTAGTATGTATTTAGGGTATATTGTGCCTGCTAACGTGGAATATGCAATGTTGAGGAAACAAGAATATAATGTGGCACGTATAGGTATTTACGGGTCGGGGATGAAATATAATACGGATGGTTGGTTTTGAATATAAGTGTATTTTCCGGAGTTTAGGGGAGATGCTGCGCCACTATCACTTAAAGGAATAGTTCTTTCAAGCTTTGTTTTATCATAGGGTCGGGATGAATCGGAGGTGTACGTTTGACTTGTAGAGATATTATATTTGTATTCTTATTCTTATTTTTATTTTTATGGCGGTGGATGTTATCATGCATGCATGCATGCATGGAGGTTCGATAGGTGTGATAAATGATACATGCATGGAGAATCAAAATCGATAGGTGTGATAAATCATAAAGGAGAGCTATCGTGGGAAATTGAATTTAACTGGTAAGCTCTTATCGTATCAGTTTCAAATTCGGTAGCTACAGACGCAGACCTAATATCTCGTATATACATCAAAACTGGCTGCCTACGGTTTACGTATACAGTTCGATCGAAATATAATAAAATATCAAATAATTATAATGAGTGTCTACTATGGTAGATTGTATGTGGGGGTCTCACGAACTGTGATCCGGGATAGTATACGATGCAGCGGTAATTGCAATTCATGAATTCCGGTTTTACATATGTGCATGTGCATACAAGTATGACTGCCGCCGAAAAGCTTATCCTGATTTTTTTTATGTCCATCCTGAACGTTTCGCCTGATGCGTTCCATGGAATACACCTCCTTCCTCTCACCGGGGCGGGGAGGGGGATCATGTAGCTGTCAAGATCTCAAGATGCAGATCCGAAGATTATAATATGATATGAGACATCTAGGCCGGGAGGCAAGAAATATCTTTTTTTCTGATACGTACTCAAGTAAGTACGTACTCGCTTTCAAAAAGAGAAGAAAAGGAAGGTGTACGCAGATCGAGTAATCAACAACTTATCAATTCCGATTCCGATTCCGATTCCGATGACAGAAAAGTTACATTTTGGGAAGAAATGTCCGGGTGTGAGTATACGTAAGACGTCGTTATCATGATCGAGTTTTTACTGGTCTTACGTGAGAATAAGACCCGGACGCACCGATTCGAGGAACAAAAATCCAACAATGGGTATCAATTTTGTGTTGGTCTGCATGTACGTACATGCATGTGCATCTACACGGTAGATATATCACGAGGGCGGAGAAGATCTTTGGACCTTCTTATTCTAGAATCTTATGGGATGCTACCGGTGGCATTATCATGGGTCTTATCCCAACATTCAATATTACCATCTTTTTTACATTTCTTATCCTTTATTTTATGGTTGGTAGCTGGAACGGCCGGGTTAGGGTATGTATTAGCAATACGGGGTTGTGATTACTAGCTAGGAACCTTGCACAGTGCGTTAGGCGGCCATCGTTTGATCTTATAACTTTTATCAAATATTCAAGTCAGATAAGACGTACAGAACCGTCGGAAGGAACCTGACAGATCGATATCGATACGGGATTGTCAATCGAACTTAAAAAGTTTCGATATAGAAATGCTTATATATATGACATGCATGACAGCTAACGATCGAATTCTAGAACTCCATATCACAAACATAAACGAGGCATATGCCCATGTATTATGAGAGTTCGTATATATTTTGAAATTTAAAAGGGTTTAATCGTAAGCCGGGGTTATCTTAATATTATCCCCGGTTCGTTCCGAGTTCACCTGACAAATTAATTGTCGATCGGATTATATTATATATGTGATGTTGCCGTGAGATCTCTCCAGCGAGATGAGTGGAATTGCATGTAAGCTCTTAAGCCTAAGGTTCCTATAGCAGATCCCTTCCAGGCATCCTTGTATTCAACATGAATTGATTTAGTTGCCTATATACGAATTTATATTTGGTATATCTGATATTTCAATATTACCAAAAAGGAGGCCTAGGTTTATATATATGTATATTAATCAACTTGGTAAGACAGTTATATACAGAAAAGTATACTAGAATATATATTTTCAGTACCAAATGACAACTCTGAGTTCGGGGAGATATTATCATTTAGTTGAGTGTCTAGGGGACTCGGGGCCCTAGATATGATAATTAAGCCCGGGTATACATAGACTCTCGTAGCCTATAGCTAAGCTCTTGTTAGAAAAACTAATATGTGAGTTGGTTCATATAGCCGCGGTTATATACGGTCACCTATTTGATCGTTCGAGTTATACGGCTTTATATATATTACAAAACTACTGATTTAGCATGGTCAGGTATCTTTTGGTGTTCGTGGCGTGGTCTAGACTGGCCTTATTCCGAGATGTTGTTGGCCAACCGTTATGGTAAGTCTAGACCTAGTGACATGACATTATACCAGATTCTCCGGTACGAGCACTCGGCGATGTAAAAGACCGTCATTTGCGAGAATGAGAAACTCTCAAGATTAAAAGTATGCGACCGTTGGATTACTGGTTAGAAGGCTGTCTGGGGGAGGGGGGGGGGGTCATTGATATAGTATTTCTATAGATGTGCGCACGAAACATGTAGTATCACCGTCAACAAAGAAATCTAGGTATATTTCTAAGTAGGTATTACAACTTCTAACGGCTAGGTGAGATCTTTGAAACCTCGCAAATATATATCGATATAACGTGTTACATTTTAATACGCTATGCGCTCAGCTATACCTAGAGTTGCCAGACAAATAGAGTCGACAGATCCTACCTTATAATTATGCATATTTCACTCAAGTATGTAACTTAAGCATAAATTCGTATATTATTCGATCGCTAATATAGGACGTAAGGCGTCATAAAACATTATTATCCAATAAAAACGCTTATATATATTCGGCGCGGCGCTAGATAATCCCGTTGCGTGGTGGTGGCGGTCAAGATATCGAGATCTGTGCAGTACTAGCTACTATACTGTAGTTCCGTGTGGCCACGCTGAATAACAATCATATCTGCGCGAAGCATAAGAAGCTTAAAATTTTTCATACATACATACATATATCGCAATATAATAAGTGGCTGACCGCGATCTAACGGAGACCTACGGGATTGCGTTTAACCGTTAACCTCGAGTCGGACGCGACCCAGATTCTCGGAATGGTGGAGGCATTTATAAATTTAAAGCTTTACTGTATGCATGCAACCGCCCCAACTGCTCCGTTGGTAGACGGCCGGTTTCCGAAGCGCGCGAAACCAAAGGCGGCGATTGTTTATTTTTATCCTCGAAAATCTAGATCTTAGAAGTTTCGATCGCCCGCCAAGGATGCGTTTGAAGGCGGGATATATCAGTCGCGATGTGGTTTATTTTAAGTCCATGCGTATCGATATAAGCTAATTATTGCATTGGACTGACGTCTTTGGATAAGTACTCAAGTACTTAAGTTAGGCGTCAGGAATCTAGTATGAATCTTGCACATGCATTGGTGATTAATTGGCATCATATCAAAACTTTTAACCCCTCGCCACTATCAATATTTGCAATATAAATACGTAATATTACAGCCCTGGTTACGTTACGTTACGTTACCTAGGTCTAATTTCTGAGAAAGTCAACGAAGTAAGGATCGATTATATTACCAACCAATACAACTTTTTCTCCTCTCGGTATATTTATAATATTGTAAACAGCGGAAGTCAAGTTGGAAGCACAGGAGGCCGGTTTGTAATCGATTGATGAGGATCACCCGATCGGTAAGCTTTTGCGAATCAAGCGCGAGTGCTTTGAATTCAATCTCAGAAGCAAAGTGAAACTTAAAAGACCCCTAGATACTATACAGTGATCGATAGAGTGAAAGAAGGAAGGAAGGGATGCATGGAGCTCTTTCGTCTCTAAAATTGAACCCAATACCAGTATGGAAATTTTTACGCGATCAAATTCGCTAGCTGGTGAAGGCTGAAATGCATGCATGCATGCGGACATGCAGGCTTTTGAGTGCATTAGATTCGATATCTTAATATAAATCGTCACACTCACGGAAGCCGTCCACAGTATACTAAATGAACGGCTCTGTATATTTAATTTCCCCTTCTGTTAGACTGAGCTCACTCAGCCTTAAACATATTAACATAGCGTGTCCCCGAGGCTCAAAGCTGGGGGGGGTGTTGCATAGTACTTCGTAGAGCGTCACCTGGTTCCGGGCGACCAATGCAAGGGGTATCAGGATGCAGCTCAAGTCAACATCACGATCAATCTCATCTCGCTATGCATATGTGGGCGCGCGTGTCACGATGCATATTGTTTGCCAATACGTGTCACTGGCGACAAAAGTGGGTAGTGATGAGATAGACGAAATGAGATATGGTCAGCCAGGAGATGGATTTTTCTGCAATGTGGTGGAGCTCAGTCTGTGGAGATGCAATGGTCTGCAAATTGAGCCCGCGATAGTATCAAAATAAAGGGGTGGTTAACTTTCGCCTAACATATGCTCTCCTATCTTGAGCTATCGTATACGGAATATATTGCAAACCTCGCAGCTTTTGAAACGAAAAGGCAAGCGACGGTAATTATAATCACAGGCGTCTACGCGTTTGAAAATAAATAAACAGTCATTGAGGAAAATATATAATTTATTTTTCTTTCGAACTAGCTAAATATCCACTTAGCGATAGCTAAGTTTTAAAAAAAGGCTCTTTCCATTTTTGATTTCCCTTCGTGCAGTTTGTGCTCATTATAACCCCGAGTTGGTTCATATGATTTCCCCCTCCCAGAGATGAAGTAATAATAGTAATACAGATAGAAAAAAAAGCCCATTTGAAGATAAAAATGATGGAAAACAAAAAAGAAAGAGAGAGATAACACCTTTTGTGGATGGAAAATGACTTAGAGAACGCCTCGCTGAAATTTCAAACTCCATAAAACTACGAAAAAGAGGTCAAATGACACCGATGTGACTCCCCCCTTTTTTTCAATACGAAAATGACCGAAAATGAGATAAAAGGTGCAAAGCAATAAGAACAGAACAAACCACATCGGACTATCCAACGCCGGTTGGATCGAATGCCGTTTAAAAAACAAAAAACAAATGGAAGATAACCGTTTAAAGGGGTATGAGCGAGACAGAATGGGTGGGGGTGTTTTTTTTTATGGCGACGAAATATGGGAAATATAGCAAAAGAGCAATAATATGAATGAAAATCGTGACGATTTAGCGGAATCTTTTTTTGCATTCTTTAACAATCTTTTTGGGCAACCCCTTCTATGGATTACTCATAGCGAGGTTAAAGCTGGCAATGGAAGATTTCTCTCTGATGATTTGAGTCCACCCGAGAAGTCCAGTCTTTTCCGGGGCGGTTATCGGAGTAGCAAGAGTGGGGTTAGAGGTCGATACGTTGGAAAGGTCAGATGTAGATATTGTAAGAGCTGGAGTAGGTGGTGGGTCCCTCTTCTTAGGTTCGACCGCCAGCGATTGCCTATAGAGTTTTTGCACATCGCCATAGCCGGACTCTTTGAGAGTTCGCATCTGATATTCGATATAGTGTTGGAGTTCAGGCACTTCTTGGACTGGATAGGGAACCTGGAAGTGCTGAATCTCAAGAAGCATCTTGGTGATCAAGGTGTACTTGGTGAAGTTTACACCTGTCGCCGACTTTGGTTCTTCACCAGGTAGTGGCTTCTTGTCTGCATTTCCGTCCTCGAAGAAAACCATATCGGTAAGATAGGTGCCAAGGAATGGGAGACAAGGAGGAAGTTGATTGCGAGTCCTCGTCCTGAGCTCATTGTAATTTCTGCTGGGGTCGACAACAGATCGTAGCTTCTCGAGAGCAGCCTTCGTTTTGGGAGAGACGAGCTCCCAGGTTTTCTTAAGACGAACGATTGTCGAGTTATTCAAGGCACAGATGATGGCCATCATTGTATTAAAATTGGACATCTCGAACAACTTGTCAGCAATCTTGATCCAGTGTTTGATGACTGCCGCCCGCTTCTTCGGGTCAGGATCATTCAGGATGGTGAAAGCGATCCATAGCGCCATCTGCGTGGAGAGCTTGGTCATCTCCAAGACATTGGCAGCACGATTATCTTGCTTCTTGGTCCACTCCTTGCCAAGCAGCTCGTGAGGAGCGATTTGACAGAAGATCTTCTGGTCGATGATTGTGAGTTGGCGTGCCATCTCGATGGGATCGAATTCGATGACGGACGGGACCTCGCCGCCGTTAGACTGGAATGCTCGTAGCAAGCTATACTGAGTGCGAGTGACTCTAGGTTCAGGGGCTTGGTTCAGAGCAACTGCGCTTCTCGTCTTCTGAAGGGTGGCTGGTTCTCTGGGAACCAGCGAGGTATCAGAAGCAACGTGGAGAACCTTGTCGGTCAACTCCTGGAGGCGTTCGGCAGGGGTAGGCAGCACCGGCTTGAGTTTCTCAATAGCAAAGTCTCTGATGAGTGGAAGTGCATCGGTGTCGGTCTCGTTTTTCCAATGCGTTTCCAGCCATTGCTTGAAAACATTGAAAATACGAACACGGACGGGTGTTGACCCGAGGAGATTGTTATCAACTTCATCGAATCGTTGAATGAGAGTCTTGGTGATCTCGACAGGAGACGACCAACACCTAAAGGTGGTGAAGAAGGTGTTGACGAAGGTGATATCGGGCTTGGAGTCCGGCATCGTCATTTGTTCGACGATTGCGGGGACGGATCCAACAGAGACTTGTCCATCTTTAAAGATGAGGTTATGAGAGTGGGATTTCGAGAGGATAGGTCCCTCGATTGGAGTCTGAGGGGTGCTGTCAGACGGGGTGGTAGACTCTGGTGTAATCACTTCGGTAGTGATAAGAGGCAGCTTAGTAGGCGATGCTAAAGGTGTCTCGGATTCATCGTGAATAGGAGTTGTTGCTCTTGTCGAAAACTTCTCTTCGTCACTGGTCGCCGAGTGTTGACTGTCCTCTCTCTGCATTGAAACAGATGTAGCGACCACGGAGTCGAAAGACTGTCGCTTGTCTGCGATTTCTGTGGCTGGTTCATCTTTAGGAGGAGGAGCAGGGACCGGTGTAGCAGGACCTGAATCCACAACACTAGGGCTTGTGATAGCTGGAATCAGAGGCAACGATTTGTCGAGATTTAATTTAGTGACCACTGGAGATGAAGGTTCTGAGCGGGAGGAGGTAGGAGTGTTCAAGCCATCGACAACTGGTGCGGTCGGAACGGTTGTTGTGATGCCGATTCCGATCTGTGAGATATCCCCAGTCTTAATCTCAAGTGTGTATTCAAAGTCTTCAATGTTTTCGAGGACACTGTGAGCTACATCAAAGCACTGTGTCGCGCCTTGTACACAATTAGTCGCCGCATCGATGAGCGGTTGACTTTCATTTCCCGCCAAGGGTGCTTCATTCTCATTTTCCAGGAGTGGCTTGACCAAGCGGTCTGCTTCGCTGACTAGCATGTCAAGCTCCTCTTTGAATGTCGCTTTGGACGATTCTAAGGAATCATCCTTCTCGCTGCGTTCTTGGATGAGTGCAACAACGTGAAGTAACTCCTTCCCAACCTCCACAGCCTCCTTCGTGAGTTCGCATAGTCGGGATGGAAGAGGAGCCTTGAGATGGATGGTACCAATGTACGTCGCAAGGCAACTGAGAAGAGAATCGTATGTAAAGTTTAGTCTGACGGATGCGAGAACAGTTTGAACGGGTGGTTCTTCCTTCGACTTGGCAACTTCGTTGTCGCTGTCAGACTCCTTGACGGTCGAGGCTGGTGTCAATGCCAAGTACGCCGCTGGAGTTTCAGGTTGGTACGATGTGATTATTGTAAGATCTTGTGGCCGTTCCTTTACTGGAAGTAATGCGGTGGTGAGGGATGTTTGGATGGAGTCGCGGTTGTTGGCAGTATAGGTTTCTGTTCCTTGGTCATCTTCTTCGATTGTCTGCATCGGCATGTCATCATCGCCAAACTCATCAGGGATTGGATCATGAATTTCACACCAAGCATCGAGGAATTTGGCACCTCGAACGACGACTCTGAACGAACTAAGGATCATATCATCAATCAGGTCCTGCGCTGTTGGTGTCAATTCATCTCCATCCAATTCATCCGGTAACCTTCGAGCGGTCTTGACGAGGACCGAGAGTTCAGACAACAAGACCTTTCTTGTCTTTCTTATCGCTTCGTCCGTTTGTACATTGTCCGAATCTCTCGTCAAGCAATCCGTCGATTCCTACACGAAAGTGTTAATAGATGATTGTCATTGAATCTTGATTCAGCTCAACTTACCAAAAGATGCCTGACGCCATTGACAACGCCGGCGACAACGGTCTGGCTAGCGGTGACGAATGCTGCTGTAGAGGCCACCCTGCACTCTTCAAAAACGGCGATACTGGCTTCTAACAACGGCTGCATCTCGTCAACTTCGTATATTGCGCAGAAGTTCGTTGGTAGCCAGCCTCGAGCACCAGATGCAAGAGTAGTACCATCCGCCCACCCATTCTCGTGAATGTTGTGAACCATGATCATATCTCCAGGATTTAAAGGAATCGTGACGGTCGTATTATCTGCGTTTTGAAAAGGTTTGAAGGAATAAAAGGCTCTCATGAAGGCAGGGTATTGGGATGGTCGGGACGACCTTTTTGATGATGAAGAATGATGGGATTTCGGCCGCGTATCTTGTTTTGAACTTCTTCTGCTGGAAGGAGCAAACTTGGGAGATTTCTCCACGGGTCTTTCTTCCTGGACTGCAACTTCTGGTTTATGTGACTCCTCTTTGGGAGATGCCTCTCTCGAAGGACCATCCTTCGGTGTTGGTGGAGGTGTTATCTGTTCTTGTGAGGAGATTGTTCTCGAGTGTGACAAGAGGGTTTTCCTCGAACCTACCGAGGACGTCCTACTTCTTCTATTGTAGAGGTGGGGAGATGATATCTCTGACGGCTCCATCCTGTTGTTTTGGAAAGCGTGAAGATACTCGCAAGAGAACCTATCACCGAAATTAATTGATTGGGGATGTCTTGCTGTTCATTACCACCACCCGGATAGGTCCAAATTTCGTATACTTTCGGAACAGAATGATAGGAGGAAGGATAATTAGAGATGAAGCGGTATGGAAGACCTCATCAAACTGAGGGGGGAGGATAACGGGATTTGATGAGATTATTGTTTTGAAATTTTTTGATGGCGATGGAATTCACGGATGCCAGTTACGGAGGGAGAAGACGTCGAGAAATAGAAGAGAGGAATTTGTTGTTGTTCGTGTTGGAAAAGACGTTAATAAGCGTGCAGCAACGCACCGGATTCCTGGGTCCAAGTTCGGAGTATGGAAACGTTCGAAACGTTCGAAACGACAATCGTGAATTCCTGAGCTCTTCTTCTCAGGAACGGATTCCAAAAAAAAATCGAGATGCCTGCTTTATAATGTACCAGACGGAGCTTGCTAATAAAATGAACGACTAGGGTAAGATTTAAATCCGGGACTAGTTGCAAAATTGATTGATATTTTTCCAAAAATCACCAGTTCGTTCTCGATCGATTCTCCTCGATCGTTCGATCACGGGGTTGTCAAGACAAAGCTGAATTCAATGAGGGGAAGCGTCGCCTTGTCGTATATCAATTCACTAGCAGTGTGTGTGTATGTATGTTATGCGATCCCTGGGTTCCCTCTTCATGCATGTACGTCGTTCGTTTGTTTGCTGTGGTTTCGTATGCAGGCGTTTTCACAACCCTGCGGCAACTCCTGGCTATTCGAGAACGTTAGGGCAATGGAATGTCGTGATGATTGGCTGGGTAGCTCCAAGAAATTGTCCCTGACTGCTTTAGAGCATGGAATTTCGAGGAGTCAAAAGTGGGTGGGGAAAATAATTGATTATTGCGATTATCGGCTAGCGGTGTTCCCAAAAGAGCGTCAAAGGGACTATTTCAAGGCAACCAGAGCAGCTGCTCAAATATCCCTCTCTTCTCTATATCTTTTCTTACCGACCCGTATCGAAATATTCCAGTAGGCTGCCAACTTGGTAGATTCTTGGGCTATTGCTGTTACGTTTCGGTATCTGCAGGCGTATCTTCAATTGTGGTGGGCCCGGTCTGCGGTATGCAAGGAGGCTATTCGTAGGTATACTAAAGAGTACTAATCGGAGGGGATTTGAATGTTAACGTAATGCCTCTCTATCCCTCTCGTTCATCGACGACACTTGATAGAAGAAAACGGCGACCACTTTATTCAGGTACTCGGGCTCGCAGGTGACGGAATGAAAGAGGGGGACAAAATAAAGAAAAGAGTGCCAACCTTTAAGTTCCACGCCACTAGTAATCGTATGCCTGTTATGTACTCAAGTATATATATAATATATTGTCCTTTTTGGTGGTTGGAATATGATATCGCTATCAGTAAAACAATGTTTCTATGTAATGTCGGCCCCGGAGTTTCCAAAAAAAGCTATCTTTTTTTTAAAAATTTTTGCCGTGAAATTTTACAAGTTCCAATTAGGGATGTAGTCTACTTTCATGTAAATGGTACCTGCAAAAACATAAAAGGAAAAGAAACCGGCGGCGAACGGTCGTATACGTATATGACGTTAGAAAGGAAAGCAAGCGAGAGAAAAAAGAATAATCTAGCAAAGCGGATACTATAAAGATCCAAAAGTCAGGTGAAAAGGATAAAAAAAGATGGGAAGCCACCTCCAGATATATTATGATCCATGAGCGAGGTTCGCTCAATACTATATGCTATTATAAGGGTTAACCCAGAATTGGATTGAATCCAGCAGTGAGGAACAACCCCCCAATCGAATCCATCATGTCAAAATACGGCTTAAGTCTTTCACGGGCGGAAGTGGATTTTCTGGTGGATACCCCCCAAAAGGACTCGCGGGAAATGGGGGGAGTCTTCAAAACTTGCGCGGCGACGGTCCTTGAACCCACTCGTAGTTCACCGGGGTCCCCCTTTGGCCCTGCTCGGTGTGTTCAGATATTTCTTTTTTCTTTTTTTTTTTTGTCGAGGCGTGCGTTCATGGATTCACCAGATATTTGCTTCTCTTGGGGGGGTTGTTTAGTGAAGGGATCCAGGGACGAGTACCCATTGGCTGGTCCAACGGTCGACTGTTTTTTTTTTTTTTTCTTTCTTTCTTTCTGTCTTGAGACAAGGAAAAGCAAGAAGAGTGGCAGCAGCTTCACGCTAGTTGTAATTGGCGATGCGAACCTTTTGACGCCCAGAATTTGTTCTTTGGCTGGCTGCGCGTTTTCTTTTTTTAATTTCGCGGTGTTGTTGCTTCTGGGCTTTCGGTTGCCCCCCTCCAATCCGACGCTCTCTCTGTCTCTTGTCTCTGTCTCTTGTCTCTACCTCTATCTCTGTCTCTCTGTCTCCTGGTGAAGAAACATGATGCAGAAACGAAGAAAACATTTTTGGTCCCTTTTACTACTACGCACCACACACACACACACACGACTGTTGCAACAGGGCGGCGACTCGTTCATAATAATAATATCTCTGAGACCGATATAATGTATAAATTAAAGAGCGGGATAATTCTGTCATTCATCTACTTACTTGAGCCACAACATGGTCGGCGGAGCAAGAGCAAACAATCGAACCAAACGGGGAAACTCGACATGTCATTATTATCCCCTTTGGATTCTTCCTTCTTCCTGCCTGCCTGCCCTTCCATCCAGTGCACATCCCTCGGAGAGTAAAAAAAAAAAAAAAAAAAAAAAAAGAATCCCATCGACACCGTTTTCGAAAAAAAAGTAGGGAGGCACTTCTGACCGGGAGCCCCCCCTGGTCCCTCCAAGCAGCTCATTTGATGGCTAAAAAAACCAATCATGGGTGAATGATCCCAGCTTGGTTGTGCTGCCGAAGCGCTTGCGCACCCAAACTCTCGGGAATGAAAACGCTTACCATTCGTCCGTTCTCGAGAATACCTCGGTTTTCGAGAGTGGGAGCAGAGCACTCCTTTTCTCGATTTTAACCATCCCACGAATCGAAGCTCCCAGAATATTCGAGGCGGTGGGATGCCCTAGCGGCACAGATTTCGTCGACGCTTCGATTCTCTTTTCCAAATTACCAGTTGGAGAATACGAGCCAGAGCCAGTAGACATTTGAGATAGTTTCTCAAATTGGAAGAGATGGTGGTCATTCCCCGCTTTGGAGACTCGTCTGAGGGGGGCGATGTGTATGAGTTATCGCGGTCAAAAACCCTCGATTGATAAACTACCCCCGAGCCGTTGTCTCAATGCGTCTACCCCCATAGGCCAGACTCACCCTTTCACCCTTTGACATCAAAATTGGGTGTGTGGATATTCCTCAAACACAGCATAACGGCCGGGTGTCCAATCAAACGTTCCGCGTAACATGCTTTTCCAATGCGATAGCGAATGTAACGAGTCAAATCGCCAATTGAGGCTCACCTCGTGATTTAATGTTTTAATATCGATGGCCGTTCGTCATTTCACGAGAGAGCTCGCGCTCGTAGATGAGCTTAATTTTGCATGTCGCCATCTTGGTGTCGCACACAGTACACGTGAGGAATTCATTCAGCGCTTGAGAAACCTCAGTTATTTGACCGAAATTTAAATATTTTGTAGAACTTCCCATCAGCTGATGAATCTGGTACAAGGGTTCCTGCGGGTTAACTTCCATGTTCACACAACTGCAGTTTACCAATGGGCAGCTGCATATTCGCTTAATTCGCATACAAAAAATATTGTACTGTACCGTACCACCTCCCGAAATTGAAGAAGCTCTTCCAATCGACATGACATATCATTCGCAAGCTCGCGCTCGATCTCCTAGCAGAGAAGCATTTGGAGAAATAGTACGGAAGACGGCCGGCCCAGCAGCGAGAATTAAAAACAATTAATTGTATTCGCAAAGACGATGATTCCGTTTGGTCACAAAACATCATAAACGCCGGACAAGCCCTCGATATATTACTCTTTCGCAATGTCCATATATAAACGAAACTATCTACCAGAAAAGCTCGCAATAAATCTGAACTCTAGGCTCCCAACTTGGCGGATTGTCCAAAAAAAAAAAAAAAAAAAGCTGGAGTTTACCGAGAATTTTAAGATTTATCACCAAGGGTCCAAATGCAAAGCGATACTTTAAACTTCCCTTAGCTAGTCTAATTAATAGGCTAATGAAACAGGACCATTTGAAGATCTCGAACCCAAAACTGTCGACTATCATATATTGGTATACCCCACGCGCACACCGCTATGTATGGTATTACATGATTGATTATACAGGGCTCTCGCACTAGGTTTTACAAATCCAAACACCGCTCCGAAAGTGTTTAATTTTGGTATCAAACCTGCGACCACATGGTCATATTGGGATTAATTCATCTATTGTTCTGCTTGTCGCCTACAGTGCGACAGACATGCATGGTATTCCGGGGAGCGCGTGGACCATGCCGGCCATCCCTTCTTCTAATTTGACGGTTTCTGTTTTCCACGAGAGCGAAAAACCCAACGATCGGCATTACACTTGCCTCGAGTCGATGATATCGCATGAAATTAATTGAGCCAGTCGGGGAGATGGAAAGGCTAACTGGGGCGGCCAGACGGACGGACGCCTAGTTAACCTCTGACAGCAGCAATCACGAGCGATCGCAATGTCGAGGTCCGCCGCTTCATGAGCAAAACTAGTTTGAGCTAGTGAGGCCTCGGATGGTTCGAACCGTGGACCCGTGCCGGTGAGCTAGCTAGTGGTTAACGAAGTCGAACTCCATCCAGGCTGGGCCGAAGTCCTAACGTTAAACCTGGTCAGTGATCAAGGGAGAACCATGAACAGTTGGGATCTAAAAAAGTCACCGCCAGCGAGATATCGATCGCAGAGTTCCAAAAGTGGGGCAACCAGACCGGCCAGTCCCCAAAGAATCGAATCTAGAATCCAGTCCACCCGACAACCGGAACCGTGAACCCAAAAAGAGAGCTTGAAAGGTTTTTCTATCCTTAAAATGGTATAATCGATGATAAAAATCACATCCCCCAAAAACGCAGCAAGTGCTTTTAAATTTTGGACCGAAATTTGAGATACTTTTTTTTTTTTTCCAGGAGGGAGGTTTCACCCTGAAAAAGATGAGAGAGAGTGCTGATGCCAAGCGGGGTTATCTTGTTGTCCCAAGCCAATGATACGACCTGCGGATGCCGGCAGTTGACCCAGGTTTTCGGGTCCCTCTCAAATCCACTTGCGTCCCCGCCCCGAAAAAAACCAAAAATGAAAACGAAAAATTAAAAATCGTGGCGAGCTGGTGGTGAGCATAGCTTAGGAAAAGAAAAACATCAGGGCGAAAGCCGATCAGGCAAAAAACGAAGCGATCCGAAGGCTCATAACATCCCCTGGACGAACTTTTTCGACCCAAAGGACAGGTTAATAAGATATTCCTCGTCTTTCTGTCCACGAACTTCACGTGGAAAAACTCGGTTGGAAGAAAAAAAAGTTTTCTTTCATCCCCGTTGCAATTGACCCTACCGAGGAGATAAACTTTCCGTTGTATTAACGTATTTCGATTGAAGACTCCAAGAGACATATGAAGTTGTGTGTACTTTTAAACAATTATGAATTCAATTGCTACATGTAGAGAGAGTCAACTCCAGCCCCTCGAGAAAGCAACTTTGATCTGGCCCCGATCGATAATATTTGCAATTGACCGCATTGGTCTTCACCAGAAAGGCGGCACATGCTTGGCAAAAATGTATGGAGCGTCAGCATCTCCTTCGCGAGCTCGCACTTTTTCTTGGGAATTGGCCAATTGATTGAATCTCAAGATGCGAATCGATTCGGGATCAGCTCTTACCGCTATAATATAATTACCAACCAGCCGGACACCGGTTGCACCATTTTGTAGCAGAAGACCCACCTTCCTATTTCTAATGCTTCGAATTCCCCACCAGCACAAGCACAGGCTTCAAAGGAACACTCGGATATTTCAACTTTGGAAAATTCTTTTTTCTCAATCTTGCAAGCCACCACAAAGGATTGCATTGGTGTTGTTGCATTATCAACGAGATGGAGTTTTTGAGGCCGGCCCCAGCCATTCACTCGAACTCCCAAATCAAAAATCAGTTATTCGTCGTATTTACCCGACTGAATTGAAAGGCGTTGAGAGTACATGTATATAATTACACTCTCTTGCAGTGCCGAATGCAGCAACGGGTTGCACGCGCCGCCCAGTTGAGTGGCGAGCTGCATTCAAATCTCTTATTATTCTTGTCGAAGCAATAATGCAATAATATTCCTCACGTTCTTTTTTTTTTTTTTTTTTTTTTTTTTTTTTTTTTTTGGCTTTTTCGTCAACCTTCGGATATCACGGGTTGAACGCAATGCAATCTCTCCTGTCTCTCTTATCATTGTGCCCCCCATGAATCTAAAAAATTTTACGCATGAGAGTTTTGCCGGATATCAATAGAAAGGTATATTTGGCGCTCGAATATGCATAACGCCCATGCAACTAACTAGTTTTTTTGATTGTGGAATTCCTTTTCTTCGATAATCGTAAGTGTATGTAGCAATTGCAAAGCCAGGGGTGAAATATTTTTTATAATCCGAGCCTAGACTCTGGATAAGTATCAACACCATTCGATTTGGAGTCTTGACTCGTTCTGAAATTCAATTGAGGTTTAAGCTAGGCACCACGGAGTTGGGACGGGGAATATGTCAAGCGATTCTGGAGAATTTATCGGGAACGGTAAATGTTACCTTGGTATCACATTCGGAATATATTTTGGAATTGTAGTAACGTTACGTTGTATATCAATCAGGCAGATAAAAAAACATCAGATACTGAGCGACGGTTATCTCATTGAGCAATGCAATGCAACGCAATGGCTCCTGGGCTTGAATTGGTAAAGTTTACTACAAATTATCTTTGTTGAATTCTATGCTGTAGACCTGTAGGTTCCGGCGTCTCATATCCACCCAAAAGGAATCCGGCCCTTTTGTTCTGATATTATAGATACCTGTCCTGTATACCACTACAATCAATTCCCACATACCAGCAGGTTCAAAGTTCCAAACCAGATGTCCATCATAAACGCTTGAACACACGAGTTTCACACGACACAAACTTAATTCGATGGTCTATCTGGTCGCAAGTTCTCATGTCAAAGCAGCAGCTATCTGCCTTCAATCTTTTTTTTTTTTTTTTTTTTTTTTTTTTTTTTTTTTTTTTTTCATGCTCGTGCTTGGGGTACCTGTCAGGGGAAGGTGACACGAGAGGACGGGATATTAGAGTCTCCGCTTCGCATAATAAACATTCCACCTCCACTAATCACCCCCAACTTTCGCTCGGCCGGACATCTCCTTGATCAATTGAGTTTTGATGGCCCGAATGAACGGGTCAGCACTGTTGCGTCTTCGCAGGTTGTTATTATATGGATACACAGAAATTATCGCCATCAGACTAGACTACCAAGACTTTTTACTTGGCCATTGCATTGTCGAGTTTCGACATCCTTATCCCCCTGAATGAATTCTTTGGCACCGCAAAGCAATGAACTCCAGACGCTGATCACGCTGATGGCAGCGAAAAATTCCAGGACGAGAAGGGTGAAGGTGCCCCCCAAACTTGTCACAGATCAAGTAGATTTTTTTCTGCTGGCCTTTTTGCTGATACAACCGCAGGAAGGCTGCAGCTCTTAGGACACCGAAAGAAGAATTCCCGCTGCATGCAAGGGGACCGGCCGAGTGCAAGGGGTTGACCAACCAGAGCTGAAAATACATCACAAAACCCTGTCAACACTCTCAACAGTGTCATGTCACGCCAGAGCAAGGAACCGAAAGAGGTGTTCTGTCAACTTATCCGTCTATTATAATATCAACTTGCACACACCAAAGAACCAAAAAAATAAAATATTATTATTATCATTCATGAATTGCGAGTGCGACCGACTCTTTGAACAAATTTTTTTGTTGAAGGTTCCTCACGTTCGCCCATGCGAGACGGCAAGTTATTCGCTGTCCTTTTAAAACTTTGACAGACCCAAACGTAACACAGACTCGGCCGGCCTCTCGCAGCTTCGCCTAATATACCCACGGCCCGAAGGCATTGCATTGAAACATGCATAGACGAAGAAAGAAAGACCAGGCTCGAAATCCATACGCTTGGACCCACCTATGTACACATTATCGAACAATCAGCAATATACACACACTGTATATATGTATGTATGTACGCCGTTTTTTGATCAATTAAGTAATATAATTGATGCTTTGTGTAAAATTGGTGATATGTTGAATTCAATGGTTATCACACCAGAAACAAAGCAGCACGTGCATTGAAAGTGAGGGCGCAGAATTAACAGCCGCCGGAGAAGCCCCATGCATGCAAGAACTGGATTATCGTTCCTCCGTGCGAAGTACAAAGATCCGGAAAGCAGCTCACTCACTCACTCTTAATACGACTGATATTAATAATACACTTAGTAGCCTAGATTTCTATACGAGATTCCTCTCACACTCTCACACACTCTCTCACACTCTTAAAGGAAACGTTCGGGCACAGCTGCTAGTACTTACATAGCTGTCAAAAGCACCATCGCTTACGCACCCCAGCTCAATCAAGCCTCTTAAAAGTGGCGAGGGGATGACAGATCACTCCTTCGAAAAACGGCGTTGTTCGAACGTTACCTCCGTTTAACTGTCACGAACACCTACCTTCCGGTGTGTGTGTGTGTGCCCCTTGGTCAATCCCACATCCCAGACTAGACCGTGGTCCGGGTTGCGGTGAGACCTGTCAATTCATACAAATCGTACAGGGAAACTTTTGTTAGTCATGACATTGGCCCCAGTTCCATCGAGGACTTTCCCATTGCAACAGCAGGGCAAGAGAAAACAAAAGCCACTAATCAAGCTAACTCTTCAGGCAGGCAGCTTGTGAACACCACCAACTTGGCAATGATGGTATCGACCAGCAAGTTTTTTTTTCCCCTCTGTCCCAGGGCCGCCCTTGGAGGATCGATCGTGAGCATGGCAACTTGCATTTGCGAAAGGCACCTCACCAGGATCAACAGTCACGAAAAGTAAAGGCACCGTAGGTTAATCGAACTTCTTTTTCGGCTTGACCAAAGGTAACAGCACTTTCTATCCATGGTCTTGAGATCTTTTCGGTACTCGCCGTCAGTTCCCAATTCTCTTCTTCCATCCTCAGTGAAAACAAATGACACAAACGAATTTTCAAGTAAGATTGTGACCAGGTATTATTGGAAACGTAAGGGTAATTGCGATGGAGAAAGACTCCTACAAGAGAAAGAGACTTTGCCCAGAAATATTCGAAATTTCAGGCCTCACCATACGATATCCAGCAAAAGAGCGACATAAGATCGGCCTGCTAACTGGTTTGCCTTACCTTTTTCTCTTCCCCCCTGAGGGATTAAACTCGCGTAGAAGTTTTAAGCAAGGGCTGCATCTTGAAGACTTGGCAGCGTCAATGCTTTTTTTCAAACCCTTAACCCTTTCTGAGATTAAGTTGATCCGGTATGTAAAATTTGTGACTTCGTGCGAACTTCAAAGTGGTTTTTTTTTTTTTTTTTTTTTCTCGACGGGTTTCCTATCTTTGCATTTTTGGTGCAGCCAGCCGTTTCCCCGTACAAACCCCTCTGTTCCCCTTGGCTTTTTCTTTTACTGACCCGATCCGATCCTTGAACCCCTTCCGATGCGTTGCGTCGGGTGCAGGCTACAGTATACAGACGTATGGTTCGACATCAAAGACCCTAATACAATTTTTTTTTTTTCTAGTTTAATTTTCGTGCAAGCCGCTGTGGATAAGGGTAGTCCATTTATGCATTCGCCGTTTCACCAAAAAAAAAAAAACAATTTTGTGCAAGAAGAAAACCATGGGGAATCGAGTCTGGAGCGGTGAAGACCCACCCGCACTTGGGGATACATAGCAAGTGGGTACGTACTATAACATGAAGGGACGATAATATACCCTCCACCGGAAACAAAACTTCACCCCACATTCCTGCATCGACCGTATTCCCGTCGATCATTCCCAGGAGAACGGCAAAACCCTTTACTTCGTAAGGAGGGGAATCATTCTTGGTGATGGAACCAGGAAAACTGAACGTGACTGTATGTACTAAACCCAGCAGAAGACACTCTGAATCAAAATAATATTAATATTTTGATCAAAATATTCGGTGCAGAGTATGATATGCTGGTATTTTTCTCCACCAGTCATCGACCCGACTAACCGGATCAGTGACGCATTGACCATGTCGTTCAACTGCGACAGGGTCTGGTCATTTCCGAGCGAGAGATCCTAAGTATTTGATATATGTAATGAATACGCACGGCCGGGGTAGACATTTACCTAATGTACAAGCCATCTCGCATCGATATCTCGCATCTCGTACTTATCGAATATATACTAATCTCGAACAAGAATAGTATACGACTGAGTAGCTGATCCTAGATTCAATTTCATTCCCACTTAATTACGTAATTACTTAATTACTTCGTCTGAGCTCTTTCTAAAGAAGCCACGCGAAGTTTAAGGAAAAACCTTTGAAGATATAAAACTTAAGTAAGAATCGGTTTAGCTTATCACTAGTACTTCTATCCATCATGTTATAACGTTAGTTGGGTTTCAGTTTTTTTAGATCCGTCCTCACTGTGTACTGTCTACTTAAGTACGTACCAGAGGGGCGTTGGGACTAACTCCTACCGTCGACTTGGCATTCTGCTGGGTTGAATAGTTCGATTTCTAGCCTGGTGGGGGTTTTCTGGAATTTTCAACAGGCATATTCCTGGTGTTTGCATGTACGTTGTTGGTTTCGTGGATTCGATCGATTCCGATGGTCGAGAGACCAAGTAAGCTATGCCGAAAATCGGAATCTACTGTATACAGAATGTCACATCTCCTTGTTACCCCTCCGTCGCTTCGTCTGTGCCGCCGTCACTACCTACGTACGTAACATTGAAAGGATTTTTTTTCCTTTTCTTTCTCTTCCATTTGGCCGTACGTGCGTGCCATCACAGTATCGGCACAACCGACCGAGATTCGGATGCAGATGCCCGATTGATTACGAGTGGAACTCGTAGTGACGAAAAAGCAGCTGATAAAAGCGCAGAACGTCAAGTAAGGGCGCGGGCGACAATCAGGTTATGAGACTACAGTGCAGTGGTGAGTGAGTAATTTTGCCAGCAGGTGGATCCATTGAGGGGAAAACCTTTCACGGCACAACTAGCTCAACGGAACACGATTTACGGTATAGCACTTACGGCCGGGTGTTCGAAGCCGTAGAACTAGAAAAAGTGTGAACATGATGTGATACGAAAGGTACACAGCGTAAACCGTATAACCCGAATTCGAATCTCGGTTGAATTCGAAATCTAGTCACAGCACTGCGCATGCGTTCAACACGGACGCCTCGATTTTAGCAACCGCACTATCCAAATATCCAAAAGTTTCCCTCTCCTGTATCTATGTATGCGCGTGTGCCGTCCGCGGGATCTAGATGTTCAAGCGCCATTTGCATTGTCTTCCCCCGACACTTGATATATGTTCTTGTGGGGGTTTTTAATATAATATCAAGCTGTTATATATGTATATATAAGCTGTCCGAGAGTTATAAGAGTTTGGGTCTAGATCTAGGCCCCCATCAAACAAACCGCGGCCTAAAGCAAGCTAATGAAACAGCGCTTCGACGTCTCAAGGTCAAGAAAGTACGAAGGCAGCATTCGAACCAAGAAAAACAATAGGCCTAAAATATATCTAGACTAGTGAACTCACGTGAAAGTGTTGATATAGAGTTTGATACAGACTTTACCCACGGGAGCCATCATGTTCAAAATCATCCGATGATATGCTGCATTACAATTCACAGCTCAGACACGACGCGAAGTGACGAGTGATAGCAACAGCTTTGTCCTCGAAAACGTCCGCGCGCTTGGACACCACATGTTTCCCCCCATCTAACTAGTCTGCACTATCACAAGGTCCAAACGTCGGGTATTTATGTCAGGCCACTTTTAAAAGCTGCCCCGAGCACAGATGCCTTTCAAACAAAAAGGAACCTGAAAGAGTCAGCCACGGGACAAGTTATAGAAACCGGTGACACAAACTATCAATGTTGGCAGTTCTTCGATCCTGCAGGTACGAAGTACCAGCGATTTGATTATAAAATACTTTTGAATATACCCGGCTAGCTAGCTTTTACAGAGTAGGACTAGGCTACATATCTTGACAGCCGTGAACCTATATTTGACAATTTTATTTCTGTCAGGCTGTCTTTTTTTGTATATCAAGGCACCGATATATATCTCCACTCGATTGCTTTGAGCCGATATTAATATTGTCTTTCATGTAATCATTACTTGGTGAATTCGAATTAATTCTGGTGACGGCGTTTGTATCAGGGGTTCGATCTGGATCCAGTTTTCAAACAATAACAGTTAACAATCCTCACTGATAACTCTTAAGCTCTTGTTATGCCTGAGCTTTTCAGTCATGATATACACTTATAAATAAATAAGTTATAGACTGACCCGACAAACACACAAACGTCTTGCTGATATGTAGCAGACTTGTGCCGCGGAATCCGGTTGGCTATTAAGATGCCGCTGAACGCTCGAATCCACCTTGTAAGCAAGCCCAAGGCGGTGAGAACTTGAGACCCAATGGCTGCTATAGTATAACGCTAAAAGAAATTCCATCAAAATCAATCCAAGCCTCAGAATATCCAGGATCACGCTCTGTAGATTGTATCAGCGTCTTACAGGTCCGAAACTTCGTAATAATCACCTCGAAAACGTAGTCCATTCCAATAAGAGGTTCCCGACAGTGCCGACCTTGGATCTGAGAACCAGAAGAAACCCAATTTCATGACATGGATTTACCCCGGACAAGATAGAGATGAATCCTCAAGAATATATAATACTTTCTCAAAACCCGAGAGAAAGTTTCGTATACAGTCTCTAAAACTACAAGGAGTATGGTATGATCCCCCGATAATCGCGATGCCTGCTGGTCTGCATGCTGCAAGACAAATATTAAATCGCGATCGATATCGATATATCCATATCTCCAGACTTTCGGGATATTTTCGAAAAGATCCCTTATGAATTTCCAAATTGGATACGCTTTCAATGCAAATATTCGGTAGCATATCAAAATTCCGAACAGGGCTGCATCGTTTTGCGGCTTTTAACTACGGTACCAGAACAGGGGTGGTGCGTTACTACGTATTCATCCGACAATAATATGCATGATAGCCTAAATTATCTGTACATCTGTTCTATTAGAATATTATATTCCCAGATATCTGGATATTCGGATAACGATAGTTAACGTTGATTGTCGAGAAGATCCCGAAGCAAAAACGATCGATATTTACAATAATATGTAATACTGCAGTTTAGCCAGGCGCTTTAACCTTTCCCCCCGTTTTCCAAGCGCCGGGAATACATCATCAAGCAACGGTATACTAGTATACTATGCACCCCAGAAAACTGGAGAGATTGATTCTGCACCACCGTTTGATCTTCAAAGCACCCTGTGAGACTAACCACACACGTACGCCTGCTGTGATCATGATCATGAACTTGGACCCGAATATCTGCCTACTGCGTATAATTCCTACAATACATTTGGATTCTGGGCCATGGCCCCCCCCGAGATCAATCTGAATCGTGATATTAGACTCTGACATCAGAAGAAGGTCGCGAGCAGGCATCCGGCATCCTCCCTTATAATACCCTATAACCATTCAAAAAAATTATGTCCCTTGGACCTTGCAATGAAATAGCAGTTTTGTCCAGCAATATATTAATAAATAAAGTTGTCTTCTACATTCACAATATATTGCAATAATACCTACGAGAGTCCCAAATATCTATATGACACCAGCACCATACATTACATGCCGCACCCCCCCTCCCCCGACTGCGATCGATCCTCTCAAGGGCCTCATCTAGTGGACGTCCGCGCCCGCGAGGTGTCAACATGTTTGTTAATTGTAATATATATATTCCTCTCCCTTGTTGCATTGCAACAGGCATGTTGTCACGGATATATTAAATTTTTTAAACGACCGTACTGCCACACTCTAGGCGTCGAAGAATCTCCCCCCGAAAAAAGAAGAAGAAGAAGAAGAAGAAGAAGAAGAAGAAGAAGAAGAAGAAGAGGAACCGACCGGGAGACGGACGTAAAACCCCAAAGAGGGTGATTTTAATATGTATATATTATGGTATATATTAAAATCGCGGAGTGCGTGCATGCCTGGCGCCTGAAAATGGGACCCCTGGAAGGATTGATTAATCAATTCTTTATCAGCAGTGCAGTGGGATCGGGAAACGAATCCTTTGGCACGGTCGACTTTCCGTCAAAGACGGGTCTGGACAAAACACTTGTGATTCCGAGTTCATATCATATGCTAACGTAAGTTTTTTCGTTCGGACTGCCGGAGTTGTCTCTATTATTGAATTTTATTTGCCGTAAACCGTTACAAAATCGAAAATTCCAACATGTAGTATGTTTCTGGCTATTTGGTACAGTAGAAAGAATACGAGCATGACAATCCGACATACGAAAATGATAAATCATGACAAAAAAATAAAATAAAATAAAAAAACCAATCCCACATTAATGCAATTGTCTACGGATACCATACTCGATAAAAAAAGGTCTCGAAGTCATTCGGCAAGCGTGTACGGCAATTCCGCAGTTAGGTTCCCATGCAAAAAAAGAATACCAGAAACACTCACCACTGACACTTTAATAATCTCCATCCATGTATATACTTCCTTCCCTTGAGCCATTCAGAACCCCCCCGAAGACGGTTCGTGTAACATCCACAAGTACTTCGTACATACGTGCAAGTTGATCCGCTTCCAACATTTCAAATAATATCATAATTCCAACATTTCAAATGCACGTGTGCTAGCTCCCCGAACGTCCAACTTTGGCTTTATCTGTTCGTGGTGTTATACGTTAGCTTCCCGGAGACCATTAATGTAATATTAGCTTTAAACGTTTTTGTTTCTTCAAGCTCGCCAGGGAACGTTTCTGAGACTGTACTGCTCTCCTCGAAACCAACTTCAAACGCACGCGCGCTTCTTCCGTATCGTATCTCCCGTATCAAGAAATGTTGGAAAACGTTCAGAACGTGTGAAACAGAATCAGCAAATCTCAAATCAATAACATTATGATTATCGTAAGATGGAGCTGTCAAAATGTTTAATCGATCCTGAATCAATCTGTAGCGTCAGAGTAAGATGTTTATTTTTAGCTATATATTTAAATAATGATTATCAGATCGAGTGTTATGACACTTAAGGCAACCTTTTAATTCCATAAGCTAGAATTCAATACTCAACATATAGATACTGCTAATTCAATCTTAAACTGTATTATTCCACAGTTTGAGTTATAAATCTGCGGATGATTTGTTTACTAAATTACACCAATTTTAAATAGGATTGATATCCATGTTTTAAAGACGGTATTGTTCATATCGTTTTATGATCTTATGGTAGTTATGTAAATATCAGATCCCTTCCTTAGTCAAGTAGGAATATGACGCTTACGCTCAACGATAAGCCCAGGTATAAGAAGATCGCATCACAGTTTAAAATGTGAGGACAGAGGTTTTCTAGAATAAAATAGCTCTCAAAGGAAGCTACCTTGATTCCATTCACTACTTCTCGGTTGACGAGAATTCTTAAAGGCCTAGTGCCCTTTCCTAATCGTTGTACATGACATAATTTAAGTAATTCGTATAGAATAACTAAACTTTTGTTGAAAAAAACAGCACACACACATATCCCAGTTTCCCATATGTTATCCCCATTTTGTTGAAAAGGTATCCCCGCCTTGTATTTTTAATGTAAAATAGTGAGAAGAAAAGAAGAAAAGAAGACAATTTTGAACGCCGATGTTGAATCTCATGAAGAAGTATCACGCCGATATGCCATAAACAGAAAGAAGCAAAACAGAATAAGAGGAGAAGAAAGTCGGAGAAGAAGTTAAATAAATGTTTTATATCTTTCCTATTAATTCGTTAAAGAGTAAAGTGTTGAAAATGAAGAAGAGAAGATCAAGTCAATTGGACGACTAGATTGATCTAGGGGTATTTTTCACGGTAGAACTTGGCGGCGTTAACCATGTTCTCGAGAGAAGGCTTGGTCTCGGTCCATTGTCTGGTCTTCAAACCGCAATCGGGATCGATCCAGAGCTGTTCAGGCTTGAGGTACTGAAGCATCTCTTCGATTCTGTTCTTGATCTCTTCGTATCCGGGGATACGTGGAGAGTGAATGTCGTAGACGCCGGGTCCGATGTGGCGGGGGTACTCTTCCTTCTTGAAGACGTTGAGGAGCTTGGCATCGGACTTGGAGTTCTCGATGGAGAGAACGTCAGCGTCCAAGTCGGAGATGAGCTGGAACATATCCTGGAAGTCGGAGTAGCAGAAGTGAGAGTGGATCTGGGTGCCATCCTCGACACCAGCGGTGGCGAGCTTGAAGCTGTTGACGGCCCACTTGACGTAGTCATCTTGCTCCTTACCCTTGCGGAGTGGGAAACCTTCACGGATGGCTGGCTCGTCGACTTGGATGACGTAGATACCGGCCTTCTCGAGGTCAACGACTTCGTCGCGGAGGGCAAGAGCGAGCTGCTCAGCTTGAACAGATTGGTGAACATCGTCACGAGGGAAAGACCATCGCAGACAAGTGACCGGACCAGTCAACATGCCCTTCATTGGCTTCTTGGTCTTGGACTGGGCGTATTTGGACTCCTTGACAGTCATTGCGGCTGGACGGGAGATGTCACCGACGATGATTGGTGGACGGACGCAACGAGATCCATAAGATTGAACCCAGGCGTTGGTAGTGAAGACGTAACCATCGAGACGCTCACCGAAGTATTGGACCATGTCGTTTCTCTCGGGTTCACCATGGACGAGAACGTCAAGGCCGATTTCTTCTTGGATGGCGATAACGTCATCAATCTCCTTCTCAATGAACTTCTCATATTCCTCGGCAGTGATCTGACCCTTGGTAAACTTGTTTCTCTGGACACGAATCTCAGAGGTTTGTGGGAAAGATCCAATTGTGGTAGTAGGGAACTTTGGAAGGTTCAATGTCTTCGACTGAGCAGCAATACGAGCGGGGAATGGAGACTTGCGGTTGTATTGCTCTTCAGTGATGGCAGCTTGGCGGTCCTTGACGGCAGCATTGTTGGTACGCTTGGAGGTAGCACGAGCGGTGACAGATGCAGCGTTAGCCTTGATTTCTTCGGCGACAGATTCAGCACCATCAGAAACAGCCTTGGCAATGATGGCAACTTCCTTGCACTTCTCAGTGGCGAAAGAGAACCAATCCGCAACTTCGGGATCGAGTTTCTTCTCTGAAGCCAAAGTGTGTGGGGTGTGTAGGAGGGAGGAGCTGGTGGCGACAATGACACGATCAGCTCCGAGGGCCTTGATGGCGGTCTCAACGAGCTCGATAGCCTTGCTGAAGTTGGTCTTCCAAATGTTACGCCCATCGACAACACCAGCAGACAAGACCTGCTTGTCACCGATGGCCTTCAAGACCTCGTCGAGCTGACCTGGAGCACGGACGAGATCGATGTGGAGACCGTAGAGGTGGGAGATCGATGGGACAACATCAATGTTGTGGACGATGTCTCCAAAGTAGGTGGCAAGAACCAATTTGGGGCCATTGGACAAGTTTCCGAGCTTGGAGTAGGCGGTTTCAAAGGCCTTCTTGGTATTCTCTGGGATGTCGAGAACCAAGACTGGCTCGTCGATCTGGACGGTTTCAGCACCAGCCTCAGCGAGCTTGGTGAGGAGCTCTTCGTAAACCGGGAGAAGCTTCTCCAGGAGATCAATTGGGGTAACGGATTGATCACGGTCAGCCTTTCCGAGCTGGAGGAAGGAAACAGGTCCGAGAATGACTGGACGGGTGATGATTCCGAGCTCCTTGGCTTCATTGAACTCGTCAATTGGCTTTGTGCTGGAGAGCTTGAAGGTCTGATCATTCTGGAAGGTTGGTCTGACGTAGTGGTAGTTGCTGTCGAACCATTTGACCATTTCCTGTCATAGTGTTAGAGAAAAACAACTTTATGATGGTTAAGAGTTAGGTGGAAACATACCAAGCTGGTAACATCGACAGCTGGGGTAGAGTCAGTGGCCTTTCGTTGCAGACCTCTGCCCATAGCGAAGAGAACATCTAGGGCTGGAAGGTCGTACTTGGTGTATCTCTCTGGGACAGCCTGTGTGTAACCATTAGCAAGCAGTTAAAACGCGTAAAATCTAGGAGGTCACGTACATTGAACATCTGGATGTGGTCCAAGACCTGGTCATAGTACGAGAAATCATTGCTGGGAATGATATCGACACCAGCATCCTTCTGGATCTTCCAGTGGGCAGCTCTCAGAGCCTTGCCGGTCTCGAGAAGAGACTCGACGGTAGCCTTTCCGGACCAGTAAGCTTCGGTCGCCTTCTTGAGTTCACGGTTGGCTAGGGTATACGTTAGTACAAGATGTCTTTACGTTGCCACAGACCCAATTGAAGCTCAAAAGAGCTGTATGGGATAGGGGGACGCGAGCGGAGACATACCTCCCATACGAGGGAAACCGAGGACGGATCTGTCATTGATATTAGTACGCGTCTGTTCTGATGAAACAAGCTCGAAAGCGAAATACTTACGATTTAACCATGGTGAATATGTGGAATAGACCTTTCTTCCTTACGAATGAAATCTTGAAAGGATTGGGATGATGAGATGAAAATGAGGTGGAGTGAGGTTGAGGAAGAGTGAAGAGAAATTTTGGGGAAGGGAGGGGTAGAAGTACGAAAATTTTTCGAGCCTGTCGAATCGAACCATGCAAGCACAGCAGCATATGGCGACCCTGCGGAGAAATGAGAATTTTTTTTCTTTTCTTTTCTTTTCTGATTTGACTCCACCAGAGTCGACAGGTTTCTACAAGCCCACCCCACTGGACTAATTCACAAGCACATCCACCAAATTTGCATATGCGGTGTGGGATTTTTGACAGGCCCCAATGCAATCAACAGGCAAAAGCTATATAATTGTTGAGCTCGTCCGCCAATTGCAACAGCCTGAACATCCATTATCCATGATGATGGGACGAATCACCTTGGCCACTAGCTTACTAGCATCGGCTCATCGCTCGAGTTCTTCTGATCACGACATGCACAGAGGGGAAACCGGAGCCCGACTGAGAAGAACTTTTGCTTCGGTTGCCGATATCGCGACCTGAGTTTTGCTACCCCGGTCACAAATTGAGAGACCGATAGGCCGGTCCGTCGTTTAAGGAAAGGGCCCTGGTCTCAAACACTGCAGTGCTCGCTGGCTCGTTTGTGACATCGGGTGCATCTGATGGCTTGAAGTCTCGCAAATTGCATGAGATATAATACATTATTGATCAATAGAGAAATCACATTAATGTACGCAGTACATTCAATGGTATGCATTATTGCATATGCCGTCTTTACGCGGAGAGGAACTAAGTACTTTACTGGTGATATAAATGCATAAATGATGACTAAGGTCGCGTCGTTCGGATGAGCTAAACCTCGCAGCTTATCGATAAGCAGTGTGCCTAAATGGGAAAATCCAACGTCCTGCAACACATTCACTCCAACACACCGCGGCACATTTGTATGTGTACTGGTATGTGTATGCAGGGGACAGCGGACGGCGGACGGCGGATGAATGGTATCTATACGAATCTCAGATATCACTCTGTCTTGTTTTTCAAAAGACCCTTCCTCGATAAACAAATTGTATAAAAGTGAGCTGTTTTTCCACTTTTAAACCTTTTCCCTTTAGCTTTTGTTCCTTATCTTCTATTTATTCTCCAAATAATGCGTCCTCTCAAACAGCAGATTGGGATACTCAATTGCTTACTTCTACCCGATCCGCATCTCATCCCCTTCACAGACACTCTTTATCATGACCAAATACCATGATATCAGCACATAAATAACAATAATCCCAACATAATACTTCGATAAAAGGCGAAAACTAGCTCACAACAAACGTCTACATGCGAAAAGAGAAGAGAAGATCGTGACAGCAGTTGATATGGCTCCTCGACGGTCGTCCTATAAATTGGGGCCTTCTGGCTGTCGCTTTCCCCTCCTCTTTTCCTCTTTCCCCCCCTCGTCTCGAATAATCCCCTTGAGATCTATATCTAAGAAGCTCCTTCCTTCTAACTCTTGTTACCACACACACACACACACATCCTATTCTTCTTCCTTCGACTCCTTACTACTAAAAAGGCTTGATCTGACTACCCCACTGTTTACGCTATTTACCAAAACGTCAAACATTCGAGATGGAAGTCATCAGCAATTACTTAGTTGGGTGCTGCGGATGTGGCCGCGGCGAGGAAAGTGACGGGAGACTGCAAGACCAGAATGCAGTCGTGGATAGACAGCCCAAGCCAATTCTTCCCATGACGGCTGTCAAGGTATACAAGACAATAAAGCGGATTGGAAAACCGCGCTACCGTTACCCCAAACCGACCGGGGAACAACTCGAAGCATTCTACCAAGAGGGCAAAGAACTCGCTCGCCTCGAGGCCGAAAAAGCCAAAGAGGACACCCTCCGAGACTGTCTCACAGATGAAGACGGAATCGAAGAACCCCACAGCGAGAATCCAGAACTCAGTCTTATCACTATCAAAGACGACGACGTTTCAATAGCACTCCCTCCCAAATCACCACCCCCAAGCAAACATATCGAGCACAGAGGGGTTTATGACGCTCTTTCACCTTCCGATATCACTTCCGCCAAGAATCCGGATAACGACGAGTACCTCAGGAAGGATGAGCCCACAGAACTCGCGTTACCATCACCTCTCATTATCACAAAACGTCGCGATCGATCCAACAATGTCCTAGAATGCCTTCCACCAAAAATCTCAAAAGCCGCTCAAGTTGTGACGGTAAATGACGCCGATGTCAATAAAGAAAATGTTTTCCCGGCTTTGAAACAAAATAAACAAGTATCGACAGTCTCAGTCCCAGATCAACCAGACTTCACCACTATTATGGCTGAATATCTCGGGGGACCAGATATTGCCGGCGACCGACCCTCACTAGAATTGCAGGACCCTGCGACATCCAAGAAATTAGCACTATTCTTTCAAGAAAATCGATCCGAACGATCTGTTGACAACGGATCTCTATACGATCTTTACGACAGATCATCTATTTATCCTTCTAATGAAGTGTCTATGGTTTATCCTCCCTCTCGGCCTTTATCACCTCGACAACCCTCACCGTAAGTATTTTTTTTTTGGAAATATTTTAATAATTATAATTTATTCACAATAAACAACGGATTTCTGACGAATAATTTATGTAAACAGTGTTCCTATGACGGTTACCAAGATCAACGGAGTACGCAAGATATCAAGACAGGTATCACCGGGAAACCTCCTAATTCGACCAATATTCGAAGTTCTCCAAGAAGCAGAAGAGGCACAAGTAGCACCAACTCTCAACGGACGCATACCCCTTGCGGACAAGACGGTCACCGAGTCAGAGCAGGCGCCGCTCCCTCGGCCCGTTGACGATCCAAAATCGGTAGAGTGTTCCTCGCTTCTCGCTTCGCCCCTCCTCAGATCAGTCAGATCAGTCAGCGGAGCTTCTATTACGTCCATAATTGGCATATATGTCAGGTCCGAGTCCAGCCAGGAGGACTTGAACTCTGATGTGCAGTCTTTTGATGTGCGGTCTCTCCCACATCCGGACGAATTCGAACTCGAAGAAAACAGTCACAATTACAATAACAATGACGACATCAATAACAAGAGGACCCTCCCGGTTTCGATACCCGTCGACGAGGTTGATCTTGGATCCCTCCCCCATCCGGACGATTTTGAGGATGTGCTGTATGATGTTCCCCTCACACCATATAGATCACCAACACCTCAAACCACCGGAATATCTTCGTTTTTCCTCACTTCTTCAGCGTGGCTCAAGCTCGAGTTTGCGCGTGTCAAGCAGTTCGTCGAGGATGGTCTCATGACAGCTACGCCATGGAATAAACCTGAACCAAATCCGGAGCCTGTTGTTCCCAAAACAGCTCCGGTCGTCACCACCAAGAGCACAAGGGGTGACGTCAAGCCCATCATCATCGATGATGGCATCGTTGCAAGCAACGAGCAGGCGCGCGAGGTCGTGTCAAACGGACAGAGAATAAATTCGGCAGACTACACCGATACTCTCTCTCAAACTTACGAGTGGGAGCCAATGTCCGTGGAGTGTGTGGCCCTGCCCACCACTCCGATGACACCGACCTGGTCCGGCCGTCAGATCCGTCAACTGACCACGACGCCGGTTCCGATCGCGCAGCAGGAAGCTCCCACATTCGTGGTCTTGAGCCCTGCAGCCAGCTCGGCTGCAACAAGGCAACCGAGCCTCGGTTCGCCTCTCCTCCAGGCTGCGGACAGCCTAGGGATGACGGGACCTACGCGTCTCGTGGACCCCCTCCCGCGCCTGTTGAGCCCCACGGGGAGTCTCGTAAACTCCTCACCTTCGGAGAAAGAGTTGGTGTCGCCGGACGAGGCCCAATCATGTCAGGGCTCTCGCTCCGTTTCTGGCTCCTCGTGGTCTTCGGGCCCGAGGTACGACATCCAGCCCCACATGGTGGCTCGGCGGAGCACCTGTGGTCTCGAGGTGACTGTAGAACGGGGGTTCTACAAGAGTTACGAGGACCGTGCCGTTGAGCCGGTGAAGTCCTGGATGAGGGGCAGGCGTTCTGTCCAGCGATTCTAACTCTCGCGGGTTAGTTATTGCTTGGTTTCGGAACTGCCTCATCTGGTTCTTCCTCCCCAAAATTTTCCTTTGTTTAATTTTGTAAGAGCCCGAGTGGGGGGGCTCTTTTTTATGTATTTTTAGTTTTGGGTGGACACCTCTCGACCTTTTTCTTTTCTCTTTCGGAACCCTCGGGGATGCACTGGCTGGGTTGCGGGGGGGAGGGAGGAAGGACGAAAACCAAAGTAAGNATTGCGGGGAGGAGGAAGGAAGGACGAAAACCAAAGTAAGTACTCAATGATCCTAACTGGCGGCCTGGGAGGAGTCGGTCGAAGGCTTTCCCTCTTCTCTTTTTCGAGTTTTTCGGAACGGGATTGGGAGGAGTCGGACGCTGAGGAATCCTGTGTGCACTGGTTTCGTAGAGTACATTTTTCCGGTACGCAGCCACTCCTTACATTTTGCATGAGTCTCCTTTCCCTTCCCAAAATATCATTTGCCTTCTTGATTCATCCCTGCGGACGAGCCTTTACCTTTTCTCTTTTTCGTCGAAGTCTGCCAACGACCGGGACAGTTTGGTATTCATCGGTCTCGTGTACACAGTTACATGATTGGAACCTTTGATACCATTTTTACTCTTCCGCGAGGTGGATTGATTCGGAACGGGATTAGGAGCGGAGTCTCAGAAGTGGGTTCTTTGATGACGGTAGGCTTTGATTGGGGGGGACTGAGAAAGTGCGAAAAGACTGGAGGTGCGTTTCACCGTCTCGATGCTTTGCCTCGCGGTTCTTTCGCAACCTTTGATTTTCTGTTTCCTTTCGTTCCGGTTTTTTTCCTGATCTGCTAAAGCGCTTTCCTTTTCTACTCTTCTGAACCTTTCGGGGGGAGGAACGGGATTAGGAGGAGTGTGGTGCGGGGAGCGGTTAACTGGGGGATTCGAATGTGCATTGGTTGGGACCGTGGGAAGTTACTTTGGTTGGAGACTTTCTGGAATCCGAGCTGCGTGATGGTTGGTGAGGAACTGGGGGGGGATGAAAGAGGGGGAGAGAGGGTTGTCCACCCGAATATTATACGGGGTTTTTTTTACCCATTTCTTTCTTTCGTGTTAGTTTAGTTTTTTATCTTCTCCATCATGGCTTCGGCCGGAGAAGAAGGAAAGAAATGGGATTTTTTTTCTCGGGATATATTTTTCCAAATTGTGGATGTGACGTAGGCTTGTGATTAGAATTGTGATCAAATAACTGAGGCTGTTCTTGACTTGAGGTGAGATCATGCACGGTAGAGAATCAATGTGTTATCAGCAGAAGTTTATACCATTCTTTTAACTGTTTGGATATTATCATATCCAGTTATTTGTACATTCGTAAGACAAAGCTGTCTAACTATATCACCGGTATATCTATAATCTCTTTGAATTAGCTCATGTCAGTATTTGATAACTATCATAAAACCAGAGCAGGGGCTTACTATATAATTAAAATATCAAGATGAGATACCGCATTATCCATTCATTGGTAGTCGACGACAAGGTGCATAAATTACTATCACCTCCGTATTTTAAAATCTTCAAATTCTGTTTCCAACCCCGTAGCACTTCCACCAGTCACGGCCACACTATTTGTACTTCTCGTGACTTTGGACCCCTCGATTTCCACTTCTCGTTGGGACATGTTTGGATTGATACTCTCCTTTAATGTCGTTTCGAGGATTTTAACCTTCGCTTTCCCCCTTCGTATTCTGTCGTCTACTTCTTCCACATCGTCTTCTTCGTTACGGATCGGTGGTGAGGTGGTGAGAGTTTGTAACAATGTGATGTGTTTTACGTGTCGCGGGTTTGTGATTTGGATGTCGTGTTTGAAGTTGCAGTTGGATGAGGGTGAAGATGAGGGTTGTAGTCTGGAGGACCATATTTTGGTTCGACCTTTGAGGAGGCCTAGGGCGAGGTATTTTTCGAAACCCTTTTCGATCCCGAATGCCCTGCCTTCTAGACGGCCGGCAATGGCGCCGTCTTTAGTGCCTTCGCGGTGACCGATGGTGTAATAGCTGTTTTTTTTGTGTTGGGTGTTAGATTTTGGAGTCTTCTCTTGATATGTATGCATGAATTGTGATATGGAATGGATAGGATGGATTGGATGATAATGGGTGATAATGGATGGATGACTGGATGCACGTACTCTTCTTCGAGGTTGAGGACGGCGTCGAAGATATCGACTTCTTCTTCGTCGGCCATTTTCGTCCCTCTATACTGTTGGATTGATTGTGTTGGATGGAGGTTGGTGATGGATCCGATGCGACTAGACCGTGCGCGTGCGTATCGATTCAAGGAGGGGCTCTTTCTGCCCCACCGCCACCACGCTGGAGTATCAACTATATCGGTGCGACTGGAGGGGAATAAAATAAATAATATATCAATATCAATATTATTCGTCGTCATCGACTTGCTCAGCTCAGATCATTGAAGCTTCACCACCATCTAAGCTAGCCCGCCTGACCATCAGACGTTTACCAGCCACCGGTTGACACGCCACGATCCATCCCGCCTATATTCACCCAACAGCGCCGTCTATCGACAAATCCAGCCACATATCCACACAACTGTGACTCTTAACCTTAAAAAAAAAAGAACCGCGAAACTCGTTTACTGTCCAATCCACCCCGTAACCTCCTTTCCTCATCCGATCTTACACTGCGGGGAAGCATCGGAAAAAGAATATTATTCAAATGGCGACAAGCCTCAAGCTCAATATCCCCACAACCGCACCAAGGGGCTCTTCCGCCTTTGCTCAGGCGCTCAAAGCTTGCTTTGCAGTAGCCGCTTTTCAAGCCGACCAGGTCCAGTTTTGCAAGTGTACGCGATAACCCTCCTCTCAAAATAGTACTCGTCAGATGATGGAAACTGATTTTTTGGGGGTTTGTGTAACGTATAGCGACGGAAGAGAGTGTATCTTTAGAAGCTTCGAAGGAGGGGATTCGTATTATCGACATTAACGCTATCGTCAGGTACTCGCCTCTCTAATTACATTCTCCTCTTTTCAAATGCGAATGCGGGGGTTGATCGATATTGTGTGCGATAATTTTTAGATATCTGGCGAGCATTGGAGGCGCAGCGTGGAAGTCAACTGAGAGGGCACCTGACGACGCTTGGATCGAGTGGGAGGAGATTGTCTTACGGCCGAGGATTAGTGAACTCGCCACCGTACTGGGTCTTGCCGAACAGCTGTTGGCTAAATCTGGACTTGCAAAGGTAGTATTGCTGTTAACGGGTTTATATCGTATGGCATTGCTAATGAGAATGGTTTAGTCTGATTCCGTATCTCCCGCGCAAATCATCCTCTTTTCGACACTTTACGACTCTGCTGCTACCGCTGCGCCAGGACTTTTGGATAAACACCCCCAATTGAAAGCTTGGTTCCGACAAACTCTGGAGAGCGATTGGGCTATCGAAGGAATTCAGAAAGCGGCGAGCATGACGACAGTCGTAGATGCCGGATCAGAAAAGGCGGTCAAGTCGGCCGCTGTTACCGCTGACAAGTTACCGAAGAAGCCGGTTGTAGTTGGTACCGTGGCGGATAGAAAGTTGTCGGAAGGAATTGCCATGAAAATTTATGCACCGGATGAGAAGATGTATGTTCTATCAATCTAAAGATGCTTGGAGCTGGCTAACATTTTTGTGATAGTCTCCCGGAACCCGGCAAGCGCAATATTCTCATCACCTCTGCTCTTCCATATGTCAATAACGTCCCGCATCTTGGTAACATTATCGGATCGGTTCTCAGCGCGGATGTCTATTCCCGTTACTGCAAAGCTCGCAACTATAACTCTCTCTACGTCTGCGGTACGGACGAATACGGCACGGCGACAGAAACCAAGGCTCTCGAAGAAAAGGTCACACCTCAAGAATTATGCAACAAGTATAACGCTCTCCATAGGCAAGTCTACGAATGGTTCAACATTGGTTTCGATCACTTTGGAAGAACGACCACCCCGGAACAAACAGAAATCGCACAAGACATATTCATGAAACTCTTCCAAAACGGATACCTTACAGAAGATTCGATCACCCAATTATATTGCGAAAAACACGAAGGCTTCCTCGCGGATAGATACGTCGAGGGAACTTGTCCCAAATGCCAGTACGATGACGCCAGAGGCGACCAGTGCGATAAATGCGGCTCACTTCTCGATCCCATGGAGCTGATCAACCCACGATGCAAACTCGACAGCCAAACTCCAGTTGTCCGTCCGACAAAACACGTTTACATCAAACTCGACGAACTGCAACCCCAAGAAGAAGCATGGTTCAACAAATCCGTAACTGAAGGCGCTTGGTCCCGTAACGGTAAGATTATCACAGAATCCTGGTTGAAAGAAGGTCTTCAAAAGCGCGCCATCACGAGAGATTTATCATGGGGTACACCCGTCCCCGCTGCCGCATACCCAGGATACGAAAAGAAGGTACTATACGTGTGGTTCGACGCATGTATCGGATACGTCTCCATCACGGCGACGTACACCAAGGAATGGGAGAAATGGTGGAAGAATCCCGAAAACGTCAAGTTGTACCAGTTTATGGGTAAAGATAACGTCCCGTTCCATTCCGTCATCTTCCCGTCGTCGCAGCTGGGTACAAAGGATCCCTGGACGATGGTAAACCACATTTCTACCACAGAGTATCTACAGTACCAAGGCGGCAAGTTTTCAAAATCAAGAAATGTGGGTGTGTTTGGGAATAACGCGCAGGATACGGGTATCCCACCTGACGTTTGGAGATTCTACCTCCTCGCCTCGAGACCGGAAACCGGAGATTCGCAGTTCAACTGGCGAGACTTCATTCTCAAGAATAACTCTGAGCTGTTGGCTCGGTTGGGTAACTTTGTCAACAGACTGGTGAAGTTTGCCATTGCGAAATACGAGGGGTTAGTACCGGATTATACCGAGGCAGCTCAAGACCCCGCTTTCGATTCCTTCAAAGCGGATATCAACAAGTTGTTGAAGGAGTATGTTGAGGAATTGGAGGCCGTGCACATCCGTAACGGTACCGATCTGCTCATGCACGTCGCGCAGAGGGGGAACCAGTTCCTGCAGGATAACAAGCTCGATAATGCCACCTTTGCAGCAGAACCAGCCAAGACTGCTGCAGTTGTAGGGTTGGGTCTCAACCTCATCTACCTCCTCTCGGCGCTGTGTTATCCGTACATGCCTGCCACGGCTGAAAGTATCGCGCGGCAGCTGAACGCTCCGTTGAGGAGGATTCCGGATACATGGGAAATGGACCTAAAGCCGAGTCATAGAATCGGAAAGGCGGAGTATCTATTTTCAATGATCGATTTGAAGAAGGAAGACGAGTGGAGGAGTAAGTACGGTGGGGATAAGAGTGTGGAAGAGGCGTTGAAAGAAGAAGAGAAGAAGAAGAAGGCGGATAAGAAGAAGCAGAAGAAGGAGGCGATGAAGGCGAAGGCGGGAGAGACGGTGAAGGATGCTGTTGCGGCTGTTTTGCCTGATGCTAGTGGAAGTACCGCCGAGGCTTCAAAATAGTCGCTTCTTTTATTATTTTTGTACCGTTATTCATCTGATATCCCCCTTTCATTACTCTATATATTATCATTATCATCAAAAGATTTGCCTGTGCTGTGCATACACTCATACGATACAATATTATACTATAGACGAAAAATTCTATTTTTACATTCTTATTTATCATTCGAAAGCTTTTCGTTTGTATGTATGTACACTAACTAACTAACTACTTAAGTAATTGGTTCAGATTCGGTGGACTTTTTCTCTATAACTGCTGATGTCCCTTCAACCTCGAAATCACCAGTAGCTTGAAGAACATTAAACACCCCCTCTCTGTCCAAGATATCATTATATACTTCATCACTCCGGCTCCTCACCCTCCGTATTATAGTAGGAGTACCACCCTTACTATCGTTATCTTTAGGTTTAGGTTTAGGTTTGGTATGCTTCAACCTCTCCAACCTCCTCTCCGCAGCTCTAGCACGTAACGTCTTCTCCCCGTTCTTGTCTACCTTTTCGTCAAAGTTTTTATCGCCGATCCATTCTCCTACGGCGAAGTTGAGCCACGCTGAGAGGTCGGGGATGGTGGATGAGGGTGAGTCTGTGAGGGATTTTATCTCGGGGATGGTGGAGAGGAGGGAAGGGCCTGAGAAGTCTTTGTTGAGGAGGCGGATGTGGGATTCTTGGGATTGGAGGAAGGCGATGGAGGGGTCCGGGGAGGTTGTGAGGGTTGTGGAGAGGATTTTGGCGTTGGTGGCTAGGAGTTTTAGTTTTCCCTGTATATATAAATATATTATCAGTACTATTGTCTTATATATGTTCCATTTTGCGGAGTTGTAGGATATATATGGATTATAATATCTTCGAGCAGCAATTGATATAGAATGATATGTTTTAAACTTACATGTTCTGGAATCACTGGTGTCACACCTGGTAGACCGGGCAGCTCGGGTAGTTGTGTATTGGACGGTATTTGGAGGAAGAAATTGGGAGTTTGGTTGTAGAGCCATTTGGTGGACTATATAATTATAGATGGATGAATGCATCACATATAAAAATTTTCACGTCAGAATACTGCGTAGAAGATGTCACGAGCCTTTTTATTTCTCGAGATATGTTTGGTATTGAAACTTTCTTTTGATTGATTGAGATTGCAATACATGGTATATAAAAGAAAAAGGAATGGGGATAGTTGCTGCGTCCCAGAGATCTCAGGATCACGGTATCGTAGCAAATTGATATCATAAGATGGAAACGCCAGAAAAGAAAGCGATCGAAGGGTATAAAAGGGTATAAACTAACCTGCATCTCCTCCATCCCCTCCCGAATATAATCCCTCCCCTTAATCGTCTCTTCCTCCTCCAGATTCACAACTGAAACCTCTTCTTTCCAATTATCCCCCGAATACTCCTTCAAAAAGCAAACCTCAATAGCCCTAACCAATCGGGCACTATCAACCCCAATATTCGCAACGGGACTCCTCACGCTTTCCACTCCCTTAGAGGTCATATACTCCCGCAGCGGACTGTGCAGCAACCGTCCTATGTTATCCAACTCGGAGTTTAATAACAGTGTGGCGTGGTGGTACGCTCTATCCTTGATAATCTTATATGCTGATCCGGACACTTTCTTCTCCGATCCGTCTTCTGCTTTCAAGACAATGTCGTGTCGAGCGTTGACCGCGGCGTTGGATACGCCTAATCGCTCCAACGCACGGACGACCATATGCGCGTTGACATCCCGGTCGAATGCCTTCCGTGGCATGATGACACTCCAGCATAGATTCCCGAGGTCATGGTATACCGTCCCGCCGCCGGAGCGTCGTCGGACAAAGTTGACGTGGGAGTATGGTGGGGAACGGAGGAGGGGGAAGTTGATTTCGGACCAGGGGTTTTGGTTGCGGCCAATGACGACGCTAGGGGAATTTGTATAAGTGAAGAGAAGGGTGGATTCGGCGGGAGAGTGGCGAAGGAGGTAATCTTCGGCGGAGAGGTTGAAGAAGGGGTTTGTTGATTTGGAGCGGTAGATGTGTAGTTTGTATGGGGAGTTTTTGAGCAGTTGGATTGGCGTTTTGGATGGCGGGGTAGGTGAAGCGGGGGGTTCTGATGGCGGCGAAGACGGTGATTGTGATGAAGAGGAGGAGTAAGGACGGCGAAAGGTAGCGAAGCGACGAAGAAGGAGAAGACGACCCCGTGATGGAGACATGGTTCGATGAGGTTGTCGAGATGGTTAAAATTAGCCGGTGAAGGTGAAACAACGACGACGGAAGAAGGTAGCGCCGCTGTCGGCGACGAGCAAACTTCTCCCCGGCGAGACGACCACTTCCACTTTTGACTCATTTCATCCCATCTTTAACAGCACAAATCTCGAGAATACATACGTTGCAATTTATCAATTAGATAGAAGAGCATATTTAGAATTCAATTTGTCAGAATGTCGACATTCGGAACCCTTTTTCGAGTCACCACGTACGTTGCGCAGCTTCCCTTGCTTCATTAATAGTACCCCTGCTAACCGCTCCACCATAACTGCAGCTACGGTGAATCGCATTGCAAGTCCGTAGGATGCATTGTCGACGGCTGTCCTCCTGGGATGGAGCTCACAGAGGCCGATATCCAACCTCAGATGACCCGTCGACGACCCGGCCAGAGCGCATTGACCACTCCTGTTAGTTGCACCTTACTTCATCTCACAACCTTACTTGGATAGAAGCTGGAGGCTAATCGCCATGACAACTTTAGAGAGACGAGAAGGACTTGGTACACATTCAGTCGGGAACGGAATACGGTGTCACACTCGGAACACCAATTGGAATGCTCGTCAGAAATGAAGACCAGAGACCGAAAGATTACAGCGAAATGGACATCTACCCTCGTCCTAGTCACGCGGATTGGACCTACCTTCAGAAATACGGTGTAAAGGCTCGCAGCGGAGGTGGCAGAAGTAGTGCCCGAGAAACAATTGGTAAGCTTTACCATTCTCCAATCTTCTCTTTGTAGAACATATACCGACGATGGATATATAGGAAGAGTGGCTGCCGGTGCGATCGCAGAAAAATATCTTCGTCTCTCACACAACATTGAAATCGTCGCCTTCGTATCCTCCGTTGGCCCAATCCACCTCTTCGACTCCGAATCAACTCCCACATCCGACCCAGCATTCCAAAAATTACTTTCCACCATCACCCGCCAAGACGTCGACTCCTTCCTCCCCGTCAGATGCCCGGACACAGTCATCGCCGAAAAGATGGCCGACCTGATAGCAGAATACAGAGATAAAAAGGATTCAATAGGTGGAACCGTCACCTGTGTTATCCGCAACGTTCCCGTCGGTCTCGGCGAACCCTGCTTCGACAAGATTGAAGCTAAACTTGCCCATGCTATGTTGTCGATACCAGCCACCAAGGGTTTTGAAGTCGGTTCAGGTTTCAAGGGAACTGAAATTCCAGGATCGAAGCATAATGACATGTTTATCCCACATCCTACTATACCGTTGCAACTGGCGACTTCAACGAATAACTCGGGTGGTATTCAGGGTGGTATCACCAATGGAGAGAATATCTATTTCAAGGTGGCATTCAAGTCACCTGCGACTATTAGTGTAGCGCAGGAGACGACGAGTTATAGCGGAGAACCGGGAACGTTGGCGGCGAAGGGGAGACATGATCCGTGTGTGGTGCCGAGAGCTATTCCTATCGTTGAAGCTATGGCGGCATTGGTGGTTATGGATATGGTTTTAATGCAGCAGAGTCGGGAGGCGAGTCGGGATATGTTGGGGAAGGCGAAGAGGGTGATTCCTGAGTTGAATCAGGAGGAGGAGAAGGTGGCGATGGAGGTTGCGGAGACTGTTCTGGAAACTACGGGGCAGTAGTCGTGATATACATACTGGAATATTTACAAGTAGTGAATTACGATTGGATATCACTAATTTTATGAACATCCAGACGACCCAGAATATTTTGAAGTAAAATGTAGCAATTAACGACCCTCAGGTGATCTATAAAGGATTACAAAAAACATAGGTTACAATCTCCGTCTTGGTATCTCAATACATATAATCATTAAAAGATAGTTAGCAACTGATATTGTATTGGCATCCAAATTAATTGCATTCAATTCCGCTAATTGCTTAATTGATATGACCTAGTTTCATGGCGTTTGTGTATTTACCATGTCCAAAGGCAATGGTATTTCCACGAATGCTAACCTCAGCGCCGCTCGAGTCATAATGACCTCCCGGCCGGAATTCGTGAGGGATCCAAAGAACTCTTTCTCCATCTTGGTGTATCCAGGCGGGTATGTCTTTCCTACGCCTCTCGTATTCGAAATTCATGTCAGGAAGCTTGCAATTTCGCCAGCCTTTAATATCTCTGCTACAAAATTGAAATATAGGATCTATCCATACGGCCCCTTCAGAAATATTGCTCGGGACTATCGATATCCGGCGTCCATCGATTTCAATCCCCTGTTCTAACTCAGAGAATAGCTCATCTTCAGAACCCTTAGTGATCATTTTTATCAATTCCCAGTTTTCTGTACTCCTTAATTCAACCACCCAACTATCATCGGAGGTCCGAAATTTATTGAGGCCCGCTAAAATTAAAAAAATGCCATCAACGGAAAAGTTCGCAAAGGTCAATCTCTTGACACTAGGCACGAATTCGGTGACGAATTTCGGAATAGCCTTTATGTTGAAAATTGTGATGCGATGTGGATACTCTGCGATAAGTGCAAATAGAGTGCCATCCGGGGAGGAGTTCACCTTATTCCAGCTAATGTCACTAGAGTCCTCATATTTCAAAAGCACTTCCCCACTCATAGTATCCCAGATTATTACCTCCGGATACCTCGAACTCTGACTTGTAGAAGCCAATAGTTTACCATCGGGAGAGAATCCTCCACATGCAGTCCCGGACTTTCCTCGATGGCCCTTCAACTCGTGGATAAAAACTAGGCCGTCCGTTGTCAATCTCCACAATCCGATCCAATCATCTTCGTCGTATGATCCTGCCGCTAGGAGTCGACAGTCTACCGAGAGCTCTACCCAAGAAACCCTCTCATAGAACGACCCAGCTTCACCAGAGCTAGGGCTTGAGCGCTCTAATATCGCCAAGTCCCATATTTTAACGACAGTTCTGTCCATACTCCCGAGGTATGCCAAAAATCGACGATCAAGCGAAATAGCTACACCTATGAAATCATTATCCTCGGATTCTTGGTCAATTACCCACCAAACCATTGAGCCTAGATTCCACAAGATGACGCGCGGCCCGTCTATTATGACTAGCAAATCCTTGGAGACGAATGCCGTATCAGACGGGACCATAGAAGGCTGAGCATGAGCATCCTTGTTCGAGCTCCAAATGTGCTCCATCCGTTGAGACTTGAGCCGGTGCATGCTGATAGTTGGATGTTGTGGGTCATATTTGTGTTCGCCACCCCGGTTCTCGAGCTCAGTGCAAACAAGGTATTCGCCATCAGGAGAGAAATCTGCAGATGCAGCGAACCCGACCCCGAAGACTTGTAAAAGATCCCAAGTTCTAGCATCCCATAATTTGCTTCCCTCGTCATCCCCTCCAGAAACAAACAAGCTACCATCCGGTGAAAATTTTAATACCTGGATGGTTCCTGTGTGTTCTACAAGAGACTTTATGAGCTTCCAAGCCGTTGTGCACCATATATTCAGGGTTCCATTACTATGGCCCGATATAAGATATTTATCGTCCGGGGAAAATATTATCCTGGTCGGATAATTCTCAAGCTCGTTCGTATGAATTCTCCGCTCCATGAACCCAGTAGCTATATCCAAAACAAAAACACCTTCTTTAGACGTAGTTGCCACTTGTGCACTATCCGAGGAAAATGCAACTCCAATTTCGCCAAAGCGAGGGGGGGAGGAGATCTTGCAACTATGTTTTAAATCTCCCGATAGAGAATCCATAATAAACATAGTTTTATCGGACCTTACTGCTAAATATTGCCCATTAGGAGAATATGTTAGGCATCTTGGTGTTTCAGGAAGGTTTAGTATTTGCAAGCAACCAGTCCAATTCTCGGGCACCTTTGGGGGCATTAAAACCCAGTTGAGGTGCTTTTGATAAAACTTTTGACGAATGATACTATTCTTTGGTGAGAAAAGGAGAGCCGACGAGTATATTTGCAGCGGCATCGTACTAATTATTTCGTGGTTGGAAATTATAAACCGTCTGAGATCTGATAGAAGATCTGCTACTTGGTTACTTCCCTCAGTCTAACATAGATTAGTAAGTCTAGAAACCATACGTACATGAATTATGATTAAGCGACTAGAAAGCTGATGTACTCACAGACAGAATTGATTGAAGATCGATCACCTTGTAGATATTCTCATAACTGATATTTAAGAGGCTCGTTGCTTCCAACCATTCTAATATGTTCTCCTGAAGAAACATATGCGCTTCGTCGTTATTCCTAAGCCTTTCACCACTTTTCACGAGGTGATGAACCCAATAACCCACCGCATATTTGATTTCCGGCGGTAAAAAGGCTTCAATCGTATCGTTTGAGATGTCTTTTTTTAATGTCCCGGGCGATTGAAGCCCGCATATGTTTTTCTCTTTAAACTGCTTCTTCATGAGATTTATACACCATGTTGCTATATTTTTATGAACTTGGGTCTCATCCAACCAGAATGGGGAGCAATCCTTCTCTTTCGTTTCAATATCAAATAAGAACTCACGAAATGTAAGATGAAAAATTTTAACCGGGGCTGTAATTTCTTTCGGAACATGTATAACTGAGTGAAATCCTTGCAAGTGAAGGTCAATCTCCCTCTTCATTTTATTGATCAGCGGAGGAAGGGAAGAGCGAGGTAGCGGAGATTCGAGCAGCACAATGGTTCCGATGATATCCCTGAAATCAGCCAGGAACTCCGCTTTATCTTCGTCACTTTTGTCGTCGAGACGGCCTTCCAGGACCTGTTTGTAGGTCGCACGGAGTGACCCCCTTTTGGATATGAGAGTTCGTTGGCTCATGATTTTAGCCAACTGTCTCTCAGGGCTAACACCCTTATCACCTACGTATCTGCATATTGTAGCAGCGACAATGAACAGAGGCACCGCCATCTGAACAAGTCGTTCGACATCGGCATCATCTGGCCAGTCGACTGGAAGCGTACCCTCACGTTCGTGCTTTTCTTTGATTTTGTTGAATTCGTTTTGAACGTAAACGTAGATGTCATTTTGAATGTTCCCTTCAGGTATTTCATGTAGGAGCTCTTTTCGGTAAAAGCCATCTAGCTTCGAGTTTTCAAAGCTTTCGTCGACGAAATTCTCGGGTCGCCCTGTGAAGAGAACCCGGATGGGTTGGTCTGGAATATCTTTCAACTGCCAGAGCAAATAGATAATCACTTTGACTTCATTTTCGTTCTCGCACTCATCGATTGCGTCGATGACCAAGAGGATGCGTTTCAATGGTTTGATTGATTTTATGGGCTGTTGTATTAGGCTCTTGAATTGCTCGTTTAATGCCCTTATGGAGATATTGGGTGCCTCATCAATCGCTTTGCTGATGCTTGCTGAGAGGCCAGGAACATACTGATCATGATGTGGCTGCGCTAGACTAACTGCCAAAGAGGTGAAGAATCTTGAACAATTTGAACGAGATTCCTCCCCCCTTCTGAAGAAGAAACTGCCTCCTAAAAAGGGTGAATGGGGTAGACGAGACCAATCCCCACCCTTCTCGTTTTCATGTTGGAAATTATGGGAGACGGTCCGTGCAACAGTAGATTTTCCAGATCCTGCAGGCCCCGATAGCCAGAACATATGCTTACTGCTAGGGTCGATCGCCCAATCTTTGATTTTTCCAAGGATATCTTCTCGAGTATTTGGTAAACAGAGTGGCTCGTATTCATCTTTGGGGTCATACCAGCTGTAATGGGCACCAGGGGCAACAGGGAGGTTTAAATTATCTGTCTTCCTAATAATCTCTGACAGAGTGGTCGACTGGTCAATTAGTATGGCAGTATTAAGAACTTCTTGCATCCCGCTCAATCTTGATAAAATCGCTTCGACCTCTGGTTTAGTCAACGGCCACCGCAGAACCTGCACAAGCTCAGGTGTCATCTTTTCCTTCATATTTATAGCTTTTTCGAATTTTTTAATAATTCTACCAAGACCCTTGCGTGGTGGTTGAGCACTAGAGCTCGAAGACTGGACCACTGGTGCGACAGTAGCAGAGGTGCCTGGTATTTCAAGACGTGATGTCAGATTTTCAAGGTCATTTCGACAATCTTTGAGCGTATCACGCAGTTTCTTAGAACTGGTAAATCTGTTGCTATCTGGGCCCTTGAGCAGCTTATCGAGGTCCTCGAGTAACTTCTGGAGGTGTTCTATTTTCTCTTTGAATATTTTGATTTCTTCCGGTGCATTTTTTACGCCATTGATATATTGAGCGCAAATCTTAGCGATCTTAGCCGTCAGATCGACAATTGCTATGACACTGGAGACTCCGCCGACGACCTCCATGGTGGAACCCGTAACTTTTCGAAACTATACCGGAATTTTCTTATAACTGTCTGGTTCGTAGTCTAATAAGTCATATGCTCGGTTTCGAAAACGTTGTTGGATTTTGAGAAGCTATCGACTCACCAGGGAACTGTAGAGGAGCAACGGACCAGGAAAACACTATACATAGTAGAGTATTTCCTCAAAGCTTTAAGAGTAGATTCCAAGACTTGTTTAGCACTAGCGCTAACCTATGTGACTTAATGCGGTTGGAAAGCTAACTCTCCTCAAGCTACAAGGACCAAATATTATAGTCGGGCTAAGTTGGACCTTCAAATTCCAGAAATAGCGGGGTAAATCATTCAAGAGAAATCGCACGATTGTCAAATTCTTGGCAAATTACCTAGACAGCAAAATATGAAGGCTACATTATTCCTTTTATTTTGCATGTACTGTTTGCCTAACTGTGCCGCAGACAAGGCTCAACCTTTTGCAAATTTAACTGCATACGCGGTTTTTTGAAGTAAACATTATAAATTTTATGCTAAATCGAAAGAGAAAAGGATACTTATTCCATGGAACTTGTCGCTAATGAGATTAAAATGCATGTTAATAAATAGGGCTGATCATCAGCCGCGAAGACTAGAAGTTATTTTATTATTAATTATTATATATATTTGTTGCATTTTGTGTGAATTCAACGCAAAACTAAACTCACCTTGATCTCCAAAAAGTGCACACAGATCATGTATGCGAATACCACCAATATTACAAAAACATACCATAACATTCCGCTCTCCAAGTATGGGTACTTACTTACTTTGGGGGCAATGGCTCCTCTCTTCCAAGAAGCTTCTTCTCTTCACCCGTCTTCGGTTCTCCCACAGTTCTCGGTACCTCCTGCGTAGTTCGCCGTTTCACGCATCGTTCGAGTTCAAGCATTGCATTTCGGTTTTCTAACTAGTTGAAGAGAGTTTTTCCATTTATGGCTACCGCGACTACCGTACCGAGTATTTCTTTGAAAATGGCAAATATCATGGGTAAGCCGCCGACCTGTCCAGATATTCCCAACCAGCAGCCAGTCGGGTCCAAGAACTCAGGACCCGGAGTACCTCCACCTACTCCCAGCAAAATCCCATTACCGGGCACTCCAACATCTCCGGTTAGTCTGAAGAATCAGTTCTTTAGTATCAGCAATGACTCTCACGAGTGTCCACCTCTCAAGACCTCTACTACAGCATCATCCTTGGCTGGTATGAGTGCTCAAGGGGCTACCGCGAATGGCTATGGCATCAGCACTCAGTCCAACGGCTTCCCGAGCCTTGTGTTCCCACCAACCACTCACCAAGCTTATCACACACGTAATCTGCTTCTTCACATCTATAGCATGTTCAACGGTGCTCAAGCTGCGATTCATCAACTCGGTGCGAATTGTGAGTTCAACCAGAACCTCATCACATTCCTCTCAGGTCAACTCATCGAGAAGGATCGTAAGATCCAAACCCTCACGGCGTCCGTCAATATGCTTCAAACTGCGGTTCAAAGAGCCATGAAGAATAACGAAGAGCTCAAGAAGACCGAGGAAGGTTTGCAGGAGGTGATTAAGGGTCTCCAGTCATCCGATGGAAGTGACGCCGGGAAAACCAATGACGCCCAAAAGGAGCAAGAAGCTGAGCTGGCATCTAGAGTCGAAAAGCTCGCCTGCGAACTCCGCATCCAGACCGAAGAGAATTCAGGATTGGTTGTTGAACATAACAAGAAGCTCGGTGATCTAGAGAAGGAAATCAGCGATCTCAAAGAAAACATTGAGATTCTAGAAGAATCCTTGAGATACGCTGTGTCTCTACACTTTAGCGATGATGGGACGGAGATCGACGGTACGGGTGGACCTCTCCCCGATACCGCGGCTGCTCCTGAGCAATTACGCAATGATCAAGATCGGGCAGAAAAGATGATGAATGGACGGTTGGAGGATGCATCCGCCGGATCGGATGATAGTCTGATCGATGAAGTCAACGGCGTCAATGGCGACTACATGATATCTACCGATGGTGCTTCTAACGGCGGTTACATCGCAATGGGTCCTGACCGTCGACAGATGTATCTCGATAGCATTATGGAGGAACCCGAGGAAGAGGACAAGGAGGATAGAGACATGGCGAAAGGTATCATTAAATCCCCATTGCCGCCATGCGCGCCACCAGCACAGCCAGCACCTGAGCCAGCTACTATTTGCAATGCGCCAGCTAGTACCCCGGCTCCCCGTGGCGTCACCAAGTTGAGGGCTACCGCGCGGCCATTCGTTAACGAGATGGAGTTCCACTACATCAATGACGAAAACACAAAGAATGAGGCCGATGATTCTACTTTATTCTTGTAGACATCACCCTTCCGTGCTTCAACTTTGTATGGGTTCTGGATATCAGGAGTCTTACAATGCATCCTTGGCGTGACTCTTTGGGTTTTATTATAGGATTATAGGATTCATTATTGGGCATTCGTTTTAAATTCTTTTTCTTTTTGGGTTTAATTATATGCCTTGTGGATAGGCTAGGAATACGGGTATTATCTTTCTTTGCAGCTGTCTGTTTTACACACTGTGTTTTTTTGTCCCCCCGGTTTACCCTACTACTGAATTCAAATATTCATGGTTTCATATTTTGAAAACGCTTGCAGCTTCTCTCGAGATAGATAGGCTTTTGTGCGATTGTCAAAATTTGCCTGTATTCGCGGGATTGATATCAAAATGACCTGATTACTAGGCATGATTTGTTGCATCTGAACCCCGCTTCAGGTCGTTCGAGGTGTATCTCAATATCACTCATCCTAAGAATGTAAGAGATATGTGCATATCCTCTCTCCTTGTGATTACTCATTTAACTAGCGCTATAGCGTGTATTCTTCAATATTTCAAGCAAATTCTTGTTTCTCCATTTCGCGATGTCTAAGTATTTTCCGTAAAACAACGATATTATAATATAAGTACATAATAAGAGATATTGTATCTGTAGCTTTAAATTCATAGCGTCCAGGGCAAAAATTAGTGTATCGGGGAGAGAAGAGGGAACCATGCGTGTGTATTGAAAATTCACGCTGTATTTTTCGACAGAATTTGAGAAAGATGGAGATCGGGCGATTATCCAAAATCCTTTTAAAGTTGCTGACTCCAAAAATCCGAATATCACGGAAATTTCCTTTCAAGAAAAGTAACGAATGATAATGTTCTGTTGTATTTTCTGAAGGCGTATGAGGCGCGCAGCTGCGCAAATGGGTATGGTTACATACAGTATGGTGTTTAGTTCAAGTCTTCATCACGCGACCTTGCATTCTAGCGTCGGATCGGATATTACAACATAGTACTACTACGTACGTAGGTCGGGGTTAGAAATCGATTCTTGAAATTTCGACAATTCTAGGTTTTATTTTCCTTCCTTATCAATCAACGATTATGCAAGAGACTGACGTGACTGTAATTCACAAGGGCGAGAATTGCAATGAGATGTTCGATTCATAAGCTTTTGAGGCTTGAGGCTTGAGCCACCTCCTTCCGGATTTCCCGTCCCAGCAATTATTTTTCGTCGGTGTCTGAGATCCTTTGAAATTCATTTGTGCCGTCTGCCGTGCGAGAGACTACTCTCAACGAGCTAACTCGAGCGAGCAGCGCAGCCGACCATGAACTGAACCCGTGGTGGGCCATACCATATTTATTATAATTACTTTTCGGGCGAATTAAATCACTCTTGTGGCGAGGACCGCGCCAATTTGACACGGAACCATTCGGGATTTCTTTCTTTTTTGCTAATATAATCCCCCCAACGAAAGTTAAAACATCGAAAGAAGGTCATAATCCGTGTGAGTTTGTGTCTGTGGTGTATATAATTTTTACGTTGATAATTGATAATAATATTGTCGTCCATCTCGACAGGGATCTTGATTTTCCAAATCAAAATCAGCAAATATCACTATTGTGAAGAAAATTACGCAGCTTCCCGGTGGTCGGAAATGTGCGACGGGAAAGAAAAAAAAAAAAAAAAATGATAAACAGGATGTGAATATTGGTATCTATTTCTTTCTTTTTTTCTTTCTTTTTTTCTGTTTAATTGTTTTACGGGATACTTTCTCGCTTTCTCTATCTCCACTTCCATGATAATGCAAGGGATAACCCTTGACATCAAAGCAACATTAATATTAGTGTATATTTTTTTGTATGTCATAGGGGAGTGTGGTGTGTGAACGGCGGGGTAAAATATACAACAGGAGGTTACATTTCCATCCCTAGGAGGAACTTCAATTGTATAGTGGTACTTTGGCGGTACCTTTTTGATTTTTTGGTACTTGAATTTAAACAATAATGCAATGGAAACGGCGGCTTTTCCTTAGATTTCAAAATTAAAAAGACAAGAGATCGGTGGGTTGTTAAAACAGAACAATAATGCTTTAGTATAATATCATTGCGTCACAGATCATAATACCCTTCAAATGATAATGGACTAGAAGAGGGTACAAAAGAAAACCTATCGTCTTCAAAAGTATTAGCTTCGCATTGCAACATTCGAGGAATTGGTGTATTGCAATAACACACAATATAAGGAGCAAGTATTCCAGGTAGACTCTCTGTTCTCAAGTTCTAAACTAAGATCCCCCGTGGCTACGCTTCGGGGAGCTAACGACAGGGAACTATTAGAGATCGTCGATGTCGACGGTACACCCATGATCTCCAAAAAAATGCTTCATAACATTCAAACCATTCGTCTCGAGAAGAGTTCCTCAGCATGAATGAATCTACGAAAAACATTCATGCCGCAAGCCAAGTTGGCCTCATGATCAATGACAGGTGTAAATATAGTGCGATACTAGTGAGCGACTTGTGTTATTTTAATATATTGCGTATTTCGACGTCGTTCGAGCATTCCATTCATGCATGAAATTGTTATAATTGTAAAAATGTTGGATGTTATAATTCTTCAAGTTTCAGGGTCAAAAAGTACTCTTCTCTCCATCGGATGAACAATTATTCCACACCTTCTCGAGGTAGCCCTTTTCAGGAGCGAATTAAGCATGCCACTAGTAGATCGGTCAAGAAAACAATGTAGATATCCAACTTGAATATCCAACATTATCGTTTGAGGAGATTCCCGTCTTTTGGGGTTCTCTAATGCACGCCATATCTCTGGAAACACTCTAGCGTTATATATATGTATTGTATACACAATTTGAACCCGCCCGAGCTGACCAAATCGTAACGAGAAGGAAGAGCAATCAATCAGACGAGAAAGAAAAACCCAGCGCGTACTAAAGGAGAGCGGCAGCTATAATCGAGTCAAATAAAGTCGAGCCGTCTCTCTCACTCTCTCACTCCCTCATCTTGTCGACGGATTCGTACTCGATCCAACATTTAATGCATTTTCGCACCCTTTAGCACCTCACTCTAATTTTTTTGCCTGGATCCAAGATTATCCTGACGTCTCGTCGAGTTATTACTTAAGTACTTAACTTACTCGTTCTCTTTTTTTTGTTTTCCGATCAGCCGAGATATCGCTTTCCTTGGTCTTTTGCAGTCGCTGTCTTGGGACTAGTCTGGAGTTGACGATTATTTCGTGGTGTGGTGTGGTGTGTGAATTTGCGGTGGGTGTGTGAAGAGACTCAACCAATATGCGAAGGGTATATTGTACTGGTACCCCAAGTCCAAGCCGTCCTTCTCGTCTAGCTGACACAAAAGAGGTGTCTGCATTAGAAAATGAACAAAATATCTCACTACATTACAAGGGGCTGGCAAATTACATATACCGTCCCAAAAATCGTCTTGATCGTCAGATCTCTCTCGCAGTTTGTAAACCTGGGGTCCGGTAGTCGGATGACCGAGCTACCGAAATAACCTTAAAAAAGGGTCTGTGGAGATGTATTACTCTGTACTTCCTATTGTTCAACCAAGGCTTTCACGTGGAAAGCTCGCTCTCATATTAAAAAAAAAAATCTCGCAGTCCAATATCCATTATCAAGCCACAGGAAATATTGCAATTATCCAAAAATTCATATCATTATTGCGACGATCACTGTCAGAAGGGCCCGCGTGCTCGAGCACCTGTTAAAATGGGAGTTTCTGTTTCAAATCGGCACGATCCCTTCCATTATGGCGCAGTGCAAGACAAGACAGCCATTTGACTGGCTGACAGATCGAAATCCAGCTTATCTTCGCGCCGCACGAACCGAAGTTTGATAATAAATTGCCGTTAGATAATTCGATAATGGGGGTTTAGCAATTCGATATTTGAAGCTCTCACCTACGTAATCCTTTCTGCCGTGAAATTTCCAAAGTTAAAAAAAAAAAAAAAAAAAAAACGTAATATACTAGTATCAAATATGATAAATTTGAGTATTTGTGGCGTTCAAGATTTGCTAATCGATATCCCTTTCAAGTGCCGGCATCTTTGAGCCTTTTTTTTGCTTTCCCAAAGGGTCATTGCGGATATCTTGGCTTGGAGCTTGGCCAGCATGTATGTATGTAGCCACGAGAAGGAAAAAAAAGGCTCATGTCATTGCACATATGGTATGGTACATCGATTAATTAAATATATGAATTATGGTTCTTTATTCTCTGGCACGCACGCATATGAGATGCAATGTGTAATATCTAAGGCATTCCGAGTTTGCCGGGCGCAGGACGCACCAAGTGCATAACATTTCAAAAGATTACCAGCCGTGTCTTCTACAAATCTTCTTCGCTTCGTCTCATATCACATCACATCATGACTTCTTCCAACCGATGGGACTCGCTTGAATTCACGCACCTAGGCATCATCCGTCTGCATGAACATGTTCCGCCCCCCTACGAATACGCTTCTTTGCATATCGTGGGCTTGCAGCACCCAGGAAAATTTGGAGGAAGGAAAGGAAGGATGGAAGGAAGGAAGGACGATATTGCGAGGTTTGCCAGGTCAAAAAAAAGAAAAGGGTAATATTATCGAAATTGTGGGGAAGTTTTGTCAAGAGAATCCCTTTATTAATTAATTTGGCTGATGCAGAACATGAAAATCTGGGGCGGACGACGGACGGGATGGGATCTAGTTACCACCAATTTTCCCAAAGCAAAAAAGAACGAGAGAGAAATATATTTTTTCTTCTTCCTTTCTTTCCTTCCAATGAATGTTACAAAAACTGTGGAGAAGCTGCTTATCATACATTATTCATTCTCCAAAAATAAACAAAACGAATAGTGCGTCCGCTGCGTCCGAACCGAAGTGGGTATCGTTTACAGAGAAAACACGGCTGGGAAAGTGAAGGAAAGAGGAGAAAAGCTAAAGCTAGAGGGCTGCGGACCGCGTTTCGACGTAACCATCAAGAGGACCCTGTCTTCCCGTCCGTCTGATATCTCAGACAATAATATGCAAAAAAAAAAAAAAAGAACGCACCACTCGGCTTGCAAACGTTTTATGCGAGCATATGTATTCTCCATAATCCGGTGGAGATCCGGAAAGCAGTGGAGCAGTTGGCGGGAGATAATGCAACTCGACGGTAAGCCAAAACGAAAAAGCAGGAGCTTTGGCGTCTTCTTTTTTTCTTCTCGTGTGCTGGGAACGCCAACTCGTCATATCAGATAGCAAGGACACCTTCCTGACGCCGCAAATATATTACTTGCTAAGTACTTAATTATTATTGTCTATCTATCAGCCCTTCGTATCAGAAAGGGTTGCAGAATCTTTGGGCAGTTGTGCATAATGCAGGTCTCGCGAATCGTTTATGATTGATTATTCGAGCCTGCGCACTGGATCTCGCCGATATCTGTAGATCGGAGAAATTCACACAATCGTCATTATATAGAGGGCTGCTTGACTCAGGATAGTATACGGATCGTCAGCTATCATTAATTCTCAATAGTAGTATCGCTGAAAGTTAATATTCTTGGCTTCGATAAATATGGCAGCTCCTGGGTACCGTGGTGGCGCAAAAAAAGACACCCAATCGAAATCTGCAGAGACTAACGCATTCCGAGGAGGCGCGTCTAAAGTGCGAGTAGAAAGAAACGAGATATTGAATACGTAGTAAAGATTTTCTAATCCGCTTGCAGAAGGTGGTCTGTTTCTCCTTCGTCCCCGCTCTCTCTCACCCCAGATTTCTTTAGGTAACAGAATTGTCGAGAACCTCGCCCCTTTTTTCTTTTGTTGAAAAATAAAAAAGGGTCTTGGTAACATCCTTGAACCTTACATTTATGGTATCTCATGCACATCATGGGACGGGAAGACGCGAGCGAATGAATTTTCAGAAAGCAAAGCAAACATTAAGAACAAAAGGAAATAATTATTGATTGGATTTGGACTTTATCAATTAATCATCATACGTTAAACGATTCTATGTAATACTTTCAACAATTTTCAAAGACCTTTCTTTTTAATATCAATATACTACGTATGTACTTTACTGTCGCGATACCTGAATATTTGCAACCGCTGCGTGAAGAAAAAAACATAAGGATAGGGTTAAAACTTCTCGTTTCGGCCGCCTCGTTTCGTACATTTGTTTCTCGTATGTCCTTGCTTCCGGACCCGCTCGCTCAGTCCACCCTGCATTGCCAATCCGTATGGGAACAGCTCGGATGGCTGGAAAAACACAGACACTACGTCGCCCGGCCGCTTTTGATTTGGAGCTTACATACATGTTTTGGAGCTTATCTCGCAGCTGCTGAAAGCTGGAAAGGAGCTAATTAACTAGCTAATGTAGTGTGATTCCAACCGGAAGAACATGTTCAATTGCGGATACTCTTTCCCTTTAAAGTTCTATTTAAAATTTTCTACTGGCGGAAGCTGCTTAATAGTTGGCAGTATTTTTTTAAGACGTCCAGCATGTATGTACGATCTTTCTTTTTTCTCTTCCAAACAACGGTTTTAGGCATGCTGCAGATGAAAGTTGACAACTAGGTTCGTGATTGGAGGGGAAGGGAGAGCGATATCGATCCGATTCGCTGGAGGTAAAAGCCTGTCTCTGTCTGTATGTACGTACGTACTATGTATGCAGCAGGGTTTCTCAAGTCCCTTGTATTCTTTTACCTTTTTTTTCTTTTCTTTTACGTTCTCCAACTTCTCAACACAGGAGCAAGGTTAGTTAACGAACGGAATAATTATCTGAGGCGATTTCTTTCCTTTTCTTTTCGCAGCGGTCCGTCTTGACAGTTGGGGAGCTAGCTGGGGTGGAATCGATTCTGGGAAAAAAAGAAGCGTAAAGTATGAAGATTATATTATAATACCCGCATTGAACTATGTCTTGGCGGGAAGGAGAAAAGCAAAGTAGCGCTATATTCTAGCTTGCGCTTGGTGATTGTAAATAAGATACGAGATGTGTATTATTGGTTCAATTGGCTGTTCTTTCAATGACACACCGTTTGATATTATTGAGTACTATCAGTTGAAGGATCTGGTTCAGCAGAAACAAACATCAAAATATTAAACTTAGGAGCCAGGCCAGTCTATTGCATTGAGCGTTTCGCAATTTGAAAATTTCGAAAAAGATATATCAATATTGATGCCCATCCTAAACTCAAACATTAATAACATTACTATATGTGAATCCTTCGAAAGATCATCGGACGTGAGAAATCCCACTTGTCGCTGGTATCAGGTACCCATCCCCAATTAAAAATTCTAAAACTCGACTCGAGATATCAGAAATTATCATAAGAAAACAACAAAACATCGTGGCGAAGATCGAGCTGCGGTTAGCGGAAGCGTCTGCGTATCAAAACCCAGCAAAAATCAATAATAAGAAGTTATATAATATGGTAATATAGTATCCTATATTATATAACCAATTATAATTATAATATTTGCAAAAATTTGCAAAAGGGTCTTTGGAGTTACGATCAACGGATCTACTGACCCTTCACGTTCAATTGCGTGCAAAAAAAAAAAAAAAAAAAAAAAAAAAAATATAAAAAATATAAAAAATCGACATGTCTGAAACGGAGGATATATCCGGATATTGATCTAACCAACTGCAAAATTAACAGCTAGCGTTGGTTATATTATCGCATATCGTCTACCTGGGTACAACCTGATCGTCTGCCTCAAGACATGAAGACATGTTGACGCTATATTATAAGCTAGCTGTTAAGTAATTAGCTAACTAGACCCTCGAAGGTTTACAAGACAACCCTCGATATGAAAGTTAAAGAAACCGAACGAGTTCCCTTCAATTATATTCCTCCAAAAAAAAGAAAAATAAAAATCCAAAAAAAAGTCCGTCGCTGAACGTTTAAAAAAAAGGTTCGAAAAAAGTCTAGCAGAGTTTTTAGAGTCCAATATACTTACTTTTAGTTAATATATATAACTAAGTACTTAAGTATGCACCTCCAAGTTAACTATGACGGTAGTACCTGTGGGGTTCGGAATGTGGAAAAAGCCCCACCCTATGCATCGCACCCCACAATTCCCTACATCTCTCCGCAAAAGATAGGCACTTATACATATACCTACTTACTTTAAGCACTTGCCTGGGTCTATACTCTACAAAGAAGGGAGTTCACGAGATGGGAGGGAAGATTCGAAGAGAAAATGCGCTATTCGTCGAAGAGCTCTCCCAGCTCCGTTTAAATTAATTTCTCTTAGAGTTAGTTGTCTTGTCTTTGAATTAGAGCTAACGAAAACCAACTAAACCAATTCAAACCAACGAAAGAACGAACGGAGGAGAAAATGAAAAAAAAAAATCTGGGGTTCGGTGGTACGGTTGGGGGTTATACTACATATTTCCCTTTTCAAATTTTTCAGGCCTAGATGGTTCGCTGCACTTCGTTTCACCCCCGAGCTGCGTGCGAGTTCACACAGTCTCTCGCGCTAGCCGTCGTGGCAGATTTTTGACCATAAAAATGGTGAAATTCCCGCAGTATGTGGAGAAGACACGGTTGTACAAAGTGCAGACAGAATTCGAATAGGGTATATAAAAACGGAGGCCAATAAAACCCCCCCTAGGAGCTTTAAGAAAATTATAAGATATGGTAGGGGTATATACCACGTACGGTAGTTAGGATTTAATCCAAAAAAAAAAAAAAAAAAAAAAAACCAAGCAACAGGCTGTGGGTGATTTGCGAAACATCCATATGTATATGTATAGTACGGACGTCGGGTTGACCCAGCTCAGCAAGCCGTACAGAACGTTCGCCGCGAAAGTAATATACCGCCTGGCGCTATCTGTCCGGTACGGTAGTTCTTTTTTGTCGTCGAAACGGAAGGCTCCGGCGGTACATTACCTTACCTTACATATATATCATATACGTCCACATTTTGCATTAATATTCGTCTATCCAAGATTTGGTAGTAAAAAATTTAAATCCCTCATACAAAATATCACGTTTTGGGAAATCGAAGGAAAATGGTAATTAATGAGAGCAAGGCAAGCGAAAAGGGTAATAATACACAACATAAAGTCTAACGAACGGACGCGGGCTGGGTGAAGGCTGATTGAGGATGGTATGTAGATGTGGTGTAGCGGGTGGTGTTGAGTGTTCCAGGGTGTTCAAAATGTGATAGCACTTTTTTTTTGCAAGTTTTCTTGTGCACCTTACTCTGATATTAATCTTTCAGAAAGGCAAGAAGGTAAGAATGGGTCGATTTCTCAGAGAAATTAGATGCAGGGAAACGGAAAGGGAAGAGGTGTGTGGGTTTGTCGGCGGGCCTGGGGATGGATGGTTGACAGGGCCGGGGTAAGGGTGGTGGACGCATGCATGTGGAGCACGCCTAGAGAGTGGTTCGAAAGATTTTTAGAGAAAAAAAAAAAAAAAAAAGGACGGTGGGACTCGAATATAATAATATTTTTGATATGAGAAAGGGGACGGGAAGGTCGTGCTGCGCAGCTGCGCAAGGAACGGAAGAAGATGGGATGAGGAAAGGGAAGCTTCGAAGGGTTACTCCTTGCTCATCCTTCTGCCGACCTGATGATATATCGATGAATCATATCATAAAATATAATTATAGTTATATATACCGTATACTATATCGTGACCATTGTCATTCGGTTGGTTTTATCGGTATACGAACCCCCCAAAATATTTGATCTAAAGTTTCTTTTGGTTGCTTTGGGGATCTAATTATATTATGATGATATATGGGGAACTCCGGTTACCGAACGGTTGACGGTTCACGGTCGAGTATCTGACGTATTTCTCTTCTTAAATTAATATTAATTGATAACGATCGAGCGCGAGCAAAAAAAAAAAAAAAAAAAAAAACATATGACGGTTGGTGGTCATGTCGTATGATTTGATTTCCAATAAACCCCAGCCCGCGATCAACAACCGTTTCATTTTACTTACTTACTTTTCCCACATATACTCCGATAGTATTAATCATTTTACTTTCTTTTTTGCCATTTTTCGAAAACATTTCTCGGCAAATCCTCGCTACACTGGCACCTGTCTATCTGTCACTTGTTCAGCTAGCGCCGAATATCTGAATTCCAGAATTGCCCCCTCCAAACTCGAACACTCGATGCGAAAGTAGCTCGAAAAATCAAAACTATCGCGAGCTCCCTCCATCTACAACAGGAAAAAAAAAAAAAGGTAAAGCGTCGGCAATCTTGCATGGAATATATTATTTGTTCGAAAGGGGTTTGTACAGCAGTTAGCTTTTCGCTTTAGCTTAGTGAGAAGAATATTATTCGAATTTTGGAACATGTGAACGAGAACGAACTAGCTAACGAATATTGGCATGTTGGCACAAGACCCTGTAGTATACCAACTGGTAGACTTTGGAAACTGAGGACCCTCTGTGCTGCCGGGCAGCGGTGGCGGGGCACTTGTCGTACAGTTTTATGATCAAAATATATCCATTTACGCGGCGGGTAGAAGGTATAGGTAGAGAGGATATATCTGCAAGTTGATATTGAAAAAAACCCAGATTAAGGCCCCAACAATCTTTCAATACTTGCACTGGGTAATTACCGCTCTGAAATTTCTTTGTCGCAGATAGCTATAGCTATAGCTTCATAAATCATAGTACCCCAAAACACGGTATGATTATGCAAAAAGTGGTCTCTTCTGATGATCGGCCGGTAACGGAATATTTTCAAAGCTATTCCGCGGGTGAAGCATCAAAACCTGCAGGATACGTTTCAGAAAAAAAAACCCAACAATTTGGATAAGGATAAGAACGGTATCCTGTAGTTTTTTGACATGACATGTCAGAATCAAGCCAATCCCAATCCTCGCGCAGAAACATTTTTTCCCTTCTCTTCCCTGGGCATCGGAAGGTTGATTGATATCGATATCGCAGAACATATTATACATATTGATATTGGAGACGTACATTATTATGTCGATGAGTTTATATATGAACAATCGAAGGGGGTGTCTGTGTGGTTTTGTTTGATGGGCAGCAGCTCAATTTAACGACAAGGGGTTAGAATAATCGAAATTGGTCGTACCCACAGCTGTAGCTTCGACGAACTGGCCTGCTCCTTGTCTTCCCATCCCCAGCGACGCCTTCGGATCTTGGTTTGGGGAGGAGGGAGGGGCAGTCTGAGCGCAAGGAAGCAAGCACGAGCACAAGCACAAGCTGCAACAGAAGAAAAGAAAAGAAAAAGTTAAATGAAGAAATTAATTAAGTCTCAGACCCGCCTCATCCGCCGTGAGCAAAAATGTTGCGCCATAATGAGCGGTTCAACGTTTCTCGACTTAAGACCTCTCTGTAAGTTGTGTATTCAGAGATAAGTAAGTGCGGAAAGTGGTTATCTGATTAAGCTTGTAATACTTATATATATAATAAGAGTGGTTTTAAAAAAAGAGAAGAAGAATTTTTTTTTTTCACACATTATGCATGTCGTGCACTGACGTACGCTCGACAGAATGGCGATATCAGGGAATCAGATATTATACCTCTTTGACTTTTTATTTTGCAGAGAATGATAATAGAGAAATAGCCAGGAAAATCTTTTGATGGATTTTTTCCTGATGCTCGTCCGAGCGAATGACCAATGATTGGAATTTCGTCGGCCTCCGATATTTCGTTCGAACGTTCGCTCGGTTTCTTCAACTCTGCTGTGATTCGTGAAGAATAAACGCTATAACCAACGGGGAATAGTATGAAATCCTCAACCAATTCTCTGGGACCGAAAAAAATAAAAATTCTCTCGATATGTGTGTGTGTTTTTTGACATGTTTCGGTGGAGTAAAAATACATGAATAATACTTACATGTATATGGTAACGGCCTGGTTGGTCAGACGGTTAGGGTCGATTTTTTCCCTAGAGACTAAGATTGATCTGGACGGGTTAAAGATGCCGATCAAGACGTCGCGTCTCTTGGCCTGCAGGTCTTCAGGCCTGGGCATGCTATGCCATGCACATATACCGCCTGGTTTGTGCGAGGAAGGTTTGCGTAGGAGTATGTAGAAGACCTTGACCTGACCTGACATGACATGACATGACTTGACTTGACGTGACCTGCCCCTCCCCGCAAAAACCTCAAAAATCGTGGCAGATCTTGCTTGACGGGGTGGGAGGAATGATGCACACCTTCTCCGAAATTAACAAAATGTAAAACGTATCATCATCGAATCTTTTCATCCAGGTGCGATCGATATGGCAGTAGACTGCGGGCTGGATTGATTATATCGATTCCCGAACATTGATTATGATCATCATTACAATCATCGTGGGCCGACAAACTTACGACAGATGTGTCCGATTTCGACCCGACGCTTGTTTTTTGTTATCAAAGCTGTTGGTAATAAAATAATATCATTAGCAATACTTTTATGACGATAGATAATAATGGTGGTTTGTCCTTTTCTGGGTTTTTTTGGGTTGACCTTTTTAGCAACCGCGAAATCTTTTTATTTTCCTAGTCGAGCTCGAAAGGAAAAAAAAAGAACGAGGGCGAGCGAGGAGAAGGAAAGCCAGCCAATGATGCTGGGCCCCGGTGCATGCCACCCCCCCTGCCCATGACGATACTCGGTTCAAGACCAGGGCCAGGGAAGGCAAGGCAAGGGAAAAAAGGCCATGGCATGGCACCTTTTCCGACCAGGTCCTTGCTTCATTCCTTTCTTTTTTCTTTTTTCTTTTTTTTTTAGCCTCTCTCTCTCGTTTCTGTGTGCCTTTTAGATTTTGTTGGATATCCTTTCATTGCAGGGTCCAGAATAGAATGACATGATAAGCATCGAGAAGAAGAAGAATACACAAAAAGAGAGAGAGAGAGAGAGACAATCATCACACAAAAGGAAGAGGAGGGAGAAGGAGGGAGAGAGAGAAGTCGATTCGATCTGATTGTTTGGGAGGGAACGGGGACAGGAAGATTGATGATATTCGGGTTAGCCACAGACCCAAAACCCGACCCAAGACAACAAGGCTTTCGGCTGAGCTCTCTCCAAAATCCTCAGACGAACCGAACGCGACATAATTTGGTCTTCTTCTTTTCTTTTCTTTTTTTTTTTTTCGATTGGAAGAGACAAGAGACCACACACACAGAAAGAGAGAGAGAGAGAGAGAGAGAGAGAGAGAGAGAGAGAGAGAGAGAGAGAGAGAGAGAAAGATATTCACATCGCTAGCGTGCCTTTCCTGTTCTCTCTTTTTTTTATCATCTCGTTACGTTACATGTACATGTCCATTTTTGCCTATCTCTCTTTTCCATATCGTGAGGTCCAAGTACCAGTACATCCATACATCCAATAGCAATAAAACCACCTTCGTAACCCCTGCCCTGTCCTTCTTTCTCTCCCCGGTGGGTTATGCTTGGGGAATATCCGGTTGGGGACAGACAGAACAGACAGACAGCCAGAATAGCTGATGGATGATATGATATGATATGATGCAGACAAACTCGACATGACAGATCTTTTTTAGCCTTCGAATTTAGAAAAAAAAAAAAAAATGAATATGAAAAAAATGATATTACGGGACGACAATAATGACACGGCCGCACTATGTAGCTAGCTACTTGACCCATCCAGCTTGTCCAAAAGGGTGGGTGTGGTTCAATGATAGTAATATAAGTCCCTAGCGAGACCTACCACCACCACCACCATTTTATTGCACCTAAAAACACCAAGAAAAAGAACGGCCAGCCTATCGCGGCTTCTCTTTTGCCATCACCACCCGCTTCTTCTGTTTCTTCTTCTTTCTTTTTTGATATTTGACTATTTTTGTATTTTATTTTTTTTCTCAAACGATAAGGGTGTGCTACCGTACTAACAAGAGCACACACCAGCAGTAAGTACATTACATGCACCATATACAATAATATCTCATGCTCACCCCTCACCCCTTCCCTTTACGTTTTTCTTTTCTGGCTACCCATCTTTTTGTTTTTTTTTTTTTCTTTCGATTTCTTGATCGTCTGTATTCAACCAGAGGCTATCGTTTTTTTATCTCCGGGAGATTTTATTGGCCGCCTGCCTGCCCTTTCCCCAGAGTTTTTTTTTCTTTTCTTTTCCATCTGGCTGTTTTACCCTTCCCTTTCTCTTTTTTTACCCTGCCCTCCCTTTGATAGTTCCTTTTTTATATATATGCTTTTTGCTGGGTTCGAGACGAAAAGAGAGAAAAAAGAGACATAGTCGTCATAGCCTTTTTTTTTGTTTCTCTCGACAACCACGGACCATACAAATACAAGAATCGATCCCAATAGTTCGGGAGCAGCAAAGCAAAACCACCAACAGCAGAGAAAGGACCCTTTTTTCCTTCGTCTTTTTTATTGTACTGCCTTGCCTTGCCTGAATAGAAACCTACTTTTTTTTTTATACATATGCTACACTATACGGATTAGGTATCCTAATATATATTTTTTTTTATAAAGATATATAAATAATATAAGGATGACGGCGGCGGTACGCTTGAATATTACTTACTTACTTTAACTACCTTCCCGTCTATCGATATCGGATAATATAAATAATCATATTATTCTAAACGCAGTTTTAAAAGGTATAGTATTATTTCTATATATTTTTTTTTCTCATTTCTTCTTTTCGTTCATTCGTTCGGTCCGAGTCGATTCGAATCAATCAGAATAGAGGAAAGAACCCAACCGACGAAGAATCCGAACCAGAAGAACTCCCTACCCATGCCCTTCGATTCCCTCTGCTGTTCTTCCCAGCGTGAGACCTGACAGAAAGAGAAGAAAAGAAAAAAGTTCGGAGCCCCGAAGTGAGCACCGACATCATTCCGAATTGCCACATTCCGTTTTTTTTCTCTTCTCTGCTTGTCTTCCTGTTCGTCCAGTTCGTCTGCTGGGAGGCCCGCTGTGGTTGAACCGGGCCAGCTCATATTAAGTTTTTCGCTTTGGGACCCCAAACGAACGAACGAACGAACAAACAGACGAACAGACGACCGACTGACCGACCGACCGAAAGTTCGAACGAGCCACCAAACCGGGGCGCTTCCTTTTTCCCTTCTTCCCCCAATTTCCTGTTTCTTTGCAGTCCTTCTTCCTCTTTCCCACCACACACACCCACACACACCCAACAATTAATCAATCAATTAGCCGTTCCCTGTCAACCTCACATTTTCAAACTGCTCCAATCCGATTCTATTTCTCAATCGCAAGACCGAACGAGCAAAGAAAATTATATATGATTTTTATATATAATTTATATCATTAGTTGGCAGTTTTAGTAATAGATATAGGTATATCAATTAGCAGCGAATATCATCACCATCAGCAGCTGACTCGAAAGCTCCTACGACTCCTCTCTCTCTCTCGTCAATCCGACGGGAAGCATCTTATCAATCAGCAATAATTATCACAGGCACACGACCCAGGTGCGACGTAGGACGACCGTCTCCCTCTGCGAAACGACCTCTCTCTCTTGACCTCTCTCTCGGCCTTCTTATCCCTCTCTCTGCTCCATCACATTCTCGCGATTCAATCCTCTGGGATATCATCATTATATCATATATCATATATCATATCACATCATATTCGTATCATATCATCGCCTTACAGCCCTTTCTCTCTCTCTCTCCCGCCCGCCTTATCAAAGCCGTATTACCTGTAGCCTGCCATCCAGCGTTTGAGCCTCGAACTCTCTTTTTTCCCTCTTTTCTTTTTTTCTATTTTCTATTTTCCTTCTCGTTTTACTCTTTTTTTTTTTTTTTTTTTTTTTCCCCTTGGGTTTTACTCTTTTGGTCCCCGCCAGTTTTCTTCTTTTTTTTCTTCTGTCAAACAGTTCGGTCTCCGGGAAGAACCACCATCCAACCAACCAACCAAACCGGAGAGAAGCTGTGTGTGAAGGGACAATAAGAAGACAATACGAACGAACCAAGCTCTACCAGTTCAGCCCTCCTGAAAGCTCGTGCTCCGTTCCGAATATCTTTCCCGCCCTTCAGAAGACTGTGACCGTATCAATCAATCGCGTAACACAATTCGAATTCGTAATCCCGACAACGACTTTCTAGAAAAACGGAAAGCCGCCGGTGTCGATTTTGTCGGAACCACCGCTACTGCTACGACATCATAAATACATTATTCGCACCGGAGAGGCGATATAATTTCAATTCTACCCAGCACACGACCTCGAAAAGATACCACTCGGTTCCGGCATCTTTTTAACTTTTTTTTTGTTTTTTCTTGTTGAGCAAGCACCTTGCATACATCCTGCTTAGAGAGGTAAGGGTCACAGAAAATATCCCTCCTTCCGCTCGAACTTGCGAAACGAACAGCGGAAGAACTGACGAGAACACCCTCAATGGTTTGATCGATTGAGTGATTCTAGATATCCGTCTTCCGAATCCTTCAACTCAACTCCTGTCTTCGTTGAGCCGACACATCCTTATTCTCTCTCTCTCTTTCTCTCTCTCTTCATTCCGAGGTATGTTACACAATCAAAGTTTGCTCTTTTTTCCCAAGCATACCTCTCGAAAAACTCAATACATATTGGCTCCCGGGACCTATTTCCGGCTGAGGAATTTTGAACTGATGAGCAATAGCTAACGTTCTTTTTTTCACGTTCCTTCTGTCCATAGCTAGCTATTAAGTTATTACTACCGAGTCACCATTTGCTGTCATTGCCGTCCCGTCAGTCTTCATCTGCAAGTCTGAGTCCGCCCCGGAACTGGACGAGCATAATAAACCTCATCTACGAACTTCGAAAAGAGAATTATCACACATATAATGCCAATTAAACACAAGCCGTAACTTCCAACCCTGGATACTCTCCAAAAGTCTCTCCCCTTATCGAGAAGATATAGAGGAAAGAAGGAAAGACACCATGGCGGAACATACTACTCATCATCATCGCCATCGAGCTAGCAGTGGAGGTGCCGGGACACCACTCTCGGGTCGTGGTCATTCCCGGCATCATAGCAGCTCGACCAACGGAGACCAATCATCATCTTCCAACTCTGATGATTTACATCTCACCACCGCACACTCGCGATCCGAACCCATCACACGCCGACCCTCGAACGCCCAAGTCTGGGTACCCGTTCAACCCTCCACCCCTTCAGAATCCGCTCCCACCTCTCCCATAGACCTCCACATTAAAACATATCAAGGTGCCAGCACCGCTCTCTACTCACCCGCTACGACCGCTCTTTCGTCTCCCGGAGGGCAAAGACAGTTGTTCTCCCAATCTCCCTTCCTCCATCCTGCTCACCGACAACCCGTCAAGGAAACACACCTCCTGGACGTGGACTTTGATCCGATATCCGGTCGCAAGTCGATAAACTCTTACGAAGTCATCAACGAAATCGGACGAGGCGTTCACGGTAAGGTGAAACTCGGTCGGAATCTCGAAAACGGTGAGTTCGTCGCCATCAAGATTGTCGAGCGGAACTCGCGGCCCAGGCTGGGTAAACCCGGTCAGAAGAAGGGGAGCCAGGAAGAGAAGGTCAAGCGCGAGATTGCCATCTTGAAAAAATGTCGACACCCAAACGTTGTCAGATTGATGGAGGTTATCGACGATCCGAACAGCAAGAAGGTTTACCTCGTTCTCGAATTCGTTGAGCTCGGCGAAGTCAAATGGAGACGGCCGGGTGATGAGAACATCGCTCAAAAGGAAGCCCTCCGTCTTGAGAAACTTCGTGCCCTCGCTCTCGGTACGCCGGACGCTCGGGAGGAGGAACAGCGCAAGGAACGACAGCTACGACGCCATATCGCAAAGCAACAGCAAGCCGCGAAGAAGGCCCGCGAGGATCGGAAGAAGCAACAGGAACAGTTCGCTGCCACCGAGCACATGTGGTCTCTTGAGTTTGGAGGTGATACCGAAGAATCCGTCTCTGATGAAGAGAACGCTATCGACGAGACCTTTACCGACGAATCTCATGACGACGAGACGCCCACCGCTATCCAAGAGTCTGCTGATGTCAACCACTTTACCCAAGACTTGTCCAACGCTGCTCGCAACTACTCGCTATCTACGATCGCTACTAATACCAGTGATTCGTACGATTCCGACCTGATGTACGTTCCGGCGTTGACTCTTTCTTCGACGAGGCAAATATTCAGGGATACCGTGCTCGGTTTGGAATATCTTCACTATCAGGGTATCATTCATCGAGACATCAAGCCGGCCAATCTCTTGTGGAACAAGGAGCATCGGGTCAAGATTTCAGACTTTGGTGTCAGCTATCTTAGCCAAGGTATGGACGAAGAGGGAAACATTGCGTTGGACCAAACCGACATCGAGCTGGCAAAGACCGTCGGAACACCAGCCTTCTTTGCACCTGAACTTTGCTACAGCGATATCACAAAACCTCGTCCGCAAATCACCGAAGCTATAGATGTCTGGGCCCTCGGTGTTACCCTTTACTGTCTCATCTTTGCCCGTTGCCCCTTCATGGCAAACGGAGAATATGAACTCTACAACATTATCGAAAAACAAGAACTCTTCGTTCCCAACACCCGCCTCCGTCCGGACTCAGACTCTCCTTCCGGCTCCCGACCGAGTACTCGCCGGTCGGCTTCCCGTCGGAAGAGTCTCAACCTCAAACTATCCGATGTCCCCGAAGACGAACCATCCAACACCCACGAACCGATTTCCCCGGAACTTAAGGACTTGCTGAGGAGATTGCTGATCAAGGATCCTGCTAAGCGCATCACCCTTCCTGAAGTAAAGCGACACCCATGGGTTCTGCAAGGCCTGGAGGATCCTATCGGTTGGATCGAAGAAACTGATCCGAGACGTGCACGCCCCGTCGAGATCTCTAGAGAGGATGTCGACCACGCTGTCGTGCCCGCCACAGTTCTAGGTCGTGTTAGGCACAGTATCCGAAAAGCTGTTGGTGGTATCGTCACCGCTGTTGGCCTGCGACGTAGAGCGCACAGTGCCGTTATGATGCCGACATCCAGCCCCATGATCTCTGGTTCACCCCCTGAGCAACGAGGGGCGGACGGAGCCGATGAGGTTCCGGAGATGATACGGGAACGAGAAAGTCAAGCTCAGAAGGCCCTAAAACGGGAGAGGAGTCTCGCTCCTCCGCAAGCGCCACCCTCGAATATACGTCGTGCTACCTCTGTCACCGCTGCGAACAAGGAGTTTAGAACATCCCTTGTCACCGGCTTGCTACCCTCACCCAGTGGTTCCAAACTGCCTACCCCGACTCCTATCGCTGAAGCACCCGTCGCTCAATATGAGAACGCTGAGGCCCATCACAGCCGTCGTGGTCACCCCGGTGCGACCTTTTCGTCACGGTCAGCCATAGGGAGGCTTCTCCGTGCTTCGAAAAGCAGGGACATGCACCGAGACTTTCGAGCCACCGAGACCAGAGCAACGGAAACGAGTTCGGAGCCAGGTGACACGGACGTTGCTTGGAAGCATATTACTGAGAGGGAAAAAAAGTTCGACCCAAAAGACAAACTCCAGCACCAGCAAAATTTTGGATCAGTCAGAGGCTGGAGTGGCGTGATTCGTCGGGGAAGTAGACAGTCCTGCGACTCCATCATGCGTCTCGCAGCCGGATTTTCGGACGGTAAATCTTCTCGCTCCGCGAGCCCGATGCCTAGCATGCCATCCTCGCCGGCTGAAGATCCGAAACCCGTGTTTCCACCTACTCCAAGCAGGAGGTCTTTGTTCGCTCCGATATCGGATACGGATGATAGTCACAAAATATCGCGAAATGTTTCCCCCATCAGTGCAAAGTCCGCCGATGGAGTTCTCGGAAAGTGTTCATCCAGCCCTGAAGATATCCCGTACGAGGATGTCCTCGCCAAACGTTCAAGCCGAAGCGATGTCTTCAGCGGCGACGACAGCAGCTTTTCAAACACCACCACCAAGGTCATCAACACGAGCAACAGTCTCAAGTGGCAATCAAATTTCTCTTCACGATCATCCCGTCCAGCGGATCTCGATCGCGATCAAATCTCGCCGGGAACTTCGGTCAAGTCACCCACGATATCACCAGGGACGCGATCTCCTCGTTCGCGACACCAACACACCCGCTCCTTTCACTTTTCGTCACCTTCAGGTGGGATTCCCGAACGGTCGGCTTTGACGTCATCCAGCAGCGAAGAGCACTTTGGCACCTCTAGCCTTAGCAATTCTACGAGTTTCCCAAGTGTGCTGTCCGCTTCGTCATCCCTTTCCACGGATGACCACTGGTCTTACAATCCCGTCTCACCCAAGATGCGTCTCAACAGCGCCGATCGGCTGAGCACATTGCCTACATGCATGCCAGTCAAGCCCTCTTATCAGGAAATACCCGCGCACGTCAAACCTCAAGCCGCCAGAGCGGTCCAATCAAACGCACCACCAATGGAATTCCTCAACACTATGGAGCCCGCCACGTATCCCGCGTCTGATGACTTTGCCGGTGACGGAGCGGTGGCTGATATTGAGGATGCTGATGATGGTGATGAAGACGACGAAGAGGATGAAGGGTTCTTTATCGATTTCAAGAAGAAGGAGGTCCGCAGCAATAGTCTTGCCGGGACGCGTCCAAAACTGACGGCAACCGACCAGGTTGCCAATCGGCGTAAATCGTTCGTTCCCTGATCCGGCTTTATCATCCAAACCGAATCCGGACATTCACAAATTCCTCAACAATACCTTTTGTACAACATGACATGAATTAGCTTTTTCTTTTCCTCTCCCCCCTCTTCTCCCCCCTTTATTGTTGGGGCTTTAGTGCATATACGGTGGGGGTTGCCAATATCCTCTCTTATCCTTTTGTTCTTTCACTTCGATCTGTTTATTTTACTCTAGCGAAGTTTTTCCGGTGATGCATGACTTGGTTTATCTTTTTCTTAGTTTGTTCTACTTTAACGGGGCGAATTGATTTTTTTTTTTCCAATAAGGAGTCTTTTTTTTTTGTCATCGTGGGCGTTCTTGGATGAGACTTTTTTTTTCACTTTTTTGTTTACCATTTTCAGCTGTTTTAGCAAGTGTATTATCCTATCCTCCTGTCTGCCCTCTATGCCTGTTCTGTTTTTCTTCTTCCAACGTTTAGCCTTCCTTCTGTTTTAGTTTTTTTGTTCCCACCCGTTCCTGATCGATACGATAGAGGGTGCCTTTTTGTTCTTTTTCTTGCAGATTTTTGTTTACAGCTTTTTTTTTTTCTTTTTGGTTATGGAAACTAGCAGAACGGGAGGGAACAGAATTATTGTTGGAGGGAAATGCCGGCGGGGGTAGACGTATACTTGTTGCTTTATTCTCCTTTTGTTTATGGTTTTTTTTTCTTTTGGTTTTGGTTTTTTTGCTGGGTTAATGTATATATTCTAGTTATTATAAGGTGGCGGATGAACGAACGAACGGTTGGGGGGAATGAGAATGGATGATATGCATATGATGAAATCACTGAATTGGTATTCTCTCTTTTCTCTAGCTCTCTTGGTTTGAATGAGTGATGATGTGATGTGATGTGATATATCTATGATGGCTTGGAGTGTTTTGGGAATAGATTTGCTATGTATAGAGTCAGCTGGTCGATTTGGACGGGAGGGTGAAAGCGAGGAAGGTGAAGAATGAGGAGCGGGATGGAGGAGGAGGAGGAGGAGGAGGAGGATGGACGGCGAGGGAGGGGTGACTTTGAAGTTCGGCCGATGGGTATACTATTCGTAGATTTGGTGTATATATGGTTAAAAGTATTCATTCCATGGATCCAAGGTTCGATACTTTATGCGCATATATGCATACTTGAGTATATGTAAGATGTAGACGTCTGGCCAATTTGAATTCTTATTGACCTGTGTTTTGTGAAGGAGGTAGATTAATACTACATGCATGACTATGGCTATGGGCTATATAAGATATGCCTAATTTGATGTTGATGGGGGATCATCGATAAATTTTGCGGGATGGCCTCTGCGTGCATGTATATTTCAAATATATTTCATTACTATATTATTTCAAGTCATGATCAGTTTCAAAAGGCGGGATTGATTTATTGTAGCCTCCCTCTCTTCTATTCTCCCCTTGCGCGTCATCCATCCAATATTGCAATATTCGTCCCGTCCCATTCGACAAAAGGATTGCCAGTCCTTCAAGGTCCTCGATCGATGCCTTCCAAATTTGCAAAAACAGTGTACTAACTATTTCCGTCGATTTCCTGAAAAAGGGCTAGATTTGCATATTTCTGTTCGGCTCGCTCTTTGTCTCGTTCCTGGTTCCTTACAGTAGTGTGTATCTTTGCGCTGGATGGAAAATGCGTGTACCTGCATCCTCTGCCTCGCTCTTTTCGCTACCTCACCGCTGGTAACTCCTTGAGGATCTAATGACTGGGTTTTCAGCAATGCCACTGTATTGAAGTGGTAAGTCCGAGCGATATATATCAGGTTCCAGATCAATATTAGGTCAAGACAAGTGATAGATGGCGTATAGTCACTACCGATCCTAGCGATGAGTCTAATGATCAATGACCATGTCTTCGCCGCCGATTAAATAAACGGCTGGGCTTGTACCCAGGCTGGGACCTTCAACTTGCCTGATCCTTGTAACCTAACGAATGATCGATTCGAATTCTTCCGACCTGCATGTTCCTGCTGGTTGCCATGCATGTTTCGCTCAACCTGCCATGAATTCCTTAAATTTCCTACCCGTCCACCACGCAGCAAATTACATACCGACATGCTCGGAGAGAGGAGAAAAAAAAAAGAACTTTGAACAGGAACGTCACTTTCAACCAGCACGGGTTGTGAAAAAAAAAATCATCCCGAAATGTGACGTTTTCGGAACGTAGAATGGGGAATTAATTATAATCGAATGTTGCATTCTCGGGGCCAGAACGTTGGAAGAGCTCAGCATGACTTTTTTGTGTGTTGTCCCGGCATGTTAATATGCTATGCTAGCATATGCTGACTGAAATGCCGTTGCTGGATGATGTTATTCGTAAAGGGGGAATGAAACGAATGAATGAATTAATCAAAACCATGACGGAGTTTGAGGATCTTATTTTTCTCTCTCTTTTCTTCTATTTCTTATATTTCATTGTCGACTGAGATTGGTTTAATTAATATATTCGACGACCAGGATTCAAAGGTTGAAAGACGAAGGAAATTGACGACAGAATCCAACAAGACGGTATCGCGATATGTGTTGTCTGCGCAACTGGTATTGGTCTCCATGAAGACGACCCGAACGAAACGACAAGATTGAGATCAAAATCGAGATAAACCCTTTTTTTCATTTTATAATATAATATAATATATACCTTATAGTTTACTCTGGTATCGAATGCATTGTCGTCGTCGTTGTGGGGGAACTTTGGGAGCCGGTTTGTTTACTACAGTGGTTCAATAGTATGCTCACTTTTATAACGCTGAATTCAGCATTTTCCCGAATACTTACTTTGTTCTGTCGTTTCTGATACTTGTGATTTTTTTTGGCATAGGTTTTCTTTCCTCTCTTTTGAGATAACCCTGACTTAATCTTCTCCTTTCTATTTTTGATTTTGTTAGAAGGTGGGGAAATACAGTTCACATCATGGGTCGACGGCCACCCCTACAAACCACGCTCTCTATCTCTATCTCTATACTCCAACTCCTCACCCACACCAGAATAACAATAGCAGCTACTTCACCAGCCTCAGAATCATCAACTCACCCCGTACCCGCCTCCATATTCCAAACCTGGACGACAGCCGGAAACCCACTCCTCCACATCCAACCAGCATTCCACCACAAAAACACCTCCTCATCCCTCGTAAACTTCAAATCCATCTTCTTGGCAGACCCGGATTCGAATTCCGGCGTCATAGACCAAAACTTCCTCTCGGACTCCTTCTCTCAAGATATCGACGGCGTGAATTTGCCGAATTTCGAACTATCGGCTACCAGTAGTTTACTACTATTCGCTAGAGATGTCAGGGCCGGTGGAATGGGGTGGAACGAAACGAGCGATAGCGGGGAGGTATGGGGTATGACTTTCCCGGCCGATTGTTCCGCGTTACGCGATAACGCTACATTATCGGATTATAAACTGTGGAAGGGCGGGGCGGGGATGCGGAGATGGGAAGAGGTGGGGTTGGAGATGAGGAGGGAGAATGTCAGTTTATGGTACCCGACGGGACGATACCTCGGTCGTGGGTTTTCCGTACTCACGGGGGAAGATATAAACTCGGACGACGGTGGTGTGTCAACGCTAGGGAATAGAGGGGAGAGGTTGTATTCTTTCGGCGGGTTGTGTTTGGGTGGGAATTCGAGGGGGTATACTGGAAACGGCCGCAATGACAGCTTCGCGGCGGACGTTTGGAGGTTTGAGAATACAACCGCTCTTACCACCGCTATCAATACTACTACTAGTGCGATAAAGAATGGTACGGCCGGGGATGTAGTGGATGTTAGTATCGCTCTTTCGAAGAATGCACCTATTCCAGAAGCCGGGTTCTCGATGACACCGGTAACAATTCTCAACTCTTCCTCCGCTGCTCCTGACTCGTTGGCGAACGATACCGTCGATGTATCGGGATCTTTAGAGGGTATGCTCGTTCTTGGTGGTTACACGTCGGAAAACCGTTTCGTGGGACTCGGACAGCTAGCGGTATATTCTCAACAAACAGAATCGTGGAGTTTCGTATCCGCCGAGCTTAACCATCCAAACATCACAGCTAGAGCGGGACATTCAGCTGTTCTAGACGAACGTGGGGAGAAGATAATCTTATTCGGCGGCTGGGTTGGGAATGTCACACACGCTGCTAGCCCCGCTATGCTTTCTCTTTCTGTGGGGGGTATGAGTAACGGTGGGTGGGAATGGGATGTATTCAACACGACGGAGGAATATCCCGGTGTCGGGCCTGGGAATATGTCGCTGTGGGGACATGCTGCTACTTTACTCGAGGGAAACGTCATGCTCATCACTTCTGGGTTTGAGATTGGGAGGCTGAACGACGGCGGGGAGCAGAGGGTGAGTGAGAAGACGTTCATGTTGAATCTCACGACGAGTACGTGGATGAAGAGTTACAAGTATCCGATGGGGTACCTCAGCAACACTGCGATCGAGGAGGGGAAGGGTAAAACGAAGAGGGACGTGGGGATATTGGCTGGTGTTTTTGGTGGTGTGCTCCTTCTAGTTCTCGTCCTCGCTGGACTCTTCTGCTACGCCAGACGACAGGAAGAGTATGCGGATTTGCCGAACGAAGCCATGTCTTCCGGAGGAGGAGGAGGAGGAGATAAATTCCACTCTTTGGATCTGGAATACGGCAAGGATTCAGTCGTGCAAAACGGTTTAACCCCCTTTTCGATCGCGAGGAGGAATACACAAGATGCCACACGGTCACCATACGGCATATCCTCACCGGATAGTCCAGAGCTACCACCCCGTCCACCGGCTCCCTTTAGAAAGAATCCTCACAGAAGCCAACCCTCGCACGTGGATATGGAAAGGGTGGTAAGGATGCAAGAAGAGCAGGAACAGCGGGAAAACATGTTTCAACAATCCGCGCTGGAAAGGAGACGAAGCTTGAGGAGCGAGATGGAGGAATGGGTGATGGAATGGGCTGATGCCGACGCCGCAGCTTACTCCGCTGAGATTAGAAAGCGGATGAGGCAGGAAGGCAGGACGAATTCCAGAGTTAGGAAGGAATCTACAACATCGGGTAACGGAGAACGGTATCTCAAACCTGGGGGGAAGAAGATGTCAACGGTGGCAGAGTCTTCCGAAGATGCTGGTGGTAGATGTACCACCAGTTCGTCGCAGTATTCGGACTGCCAGGTGAGCACGCTCAATACCTCGGAGTTTGTTTACGATACCCCCGCTGAGGAAGTGCCTTACCCTATACCTCCGATACTCATATCCACCGCACAAGCTTACGGCGACCAGTCGCCCCGTAATCCTAGAGTTCTCGTCGGACCGACAGGCGTCACAGCTCCTCTTCCAAGAAAGATGGCGCAGGAGTTCCCCATTCCCACATTGATCCCCAGGGATTCGATAGCACCCACCAGTTTGGATCCTTACTCCTCCTCCTTCGGCAGCAACCATCCACTCCTTCAGCAACAACAGGATGGAAATGAGGACGAGGACGAGTGGGTTGATATCACGGGATTAACGAGGCAGAATAGCGTGGCTACTAACTACTTACAGGACGGTTCTGCAACCGACGATATGCGCAAGGGATCGAGTTTTTTCACCATTCCATTGAAAACATTCGAGCAAACCAGGTCATTCAAGAGGAACAAATCCATCGAAGATAGGGTTAGGGAGGAGATGTACCATCCTGGTCCCGCGAGGTCGGAGGAAGAGTGCAGGTTGTCTTCGATTATGGATTACTATGCCGACTCGATGTGTCCGACTCCCATACCGGAGGGCACTGAGGAGGAGGAGGATGAGCAGAGTGAGCATGCATCGTTGGTGAACGGGGGAGGAATACAAACATCGACTTATGAAGGCGAAAGAGTGGTACTAGGGGAGAAGGCTAGGATGGTGGTCGTGACGAATCATACAGTTGAAGAACCTATAACTATAAATCCTATACGAACTCAGCGTTATGGTCCCAAACAACAGCAAAACAATAGAGAATCAGTGGTGGCACCCCTCCTCTCTGAAACCTCGGCAGCACAAGAACAGCAGCAGCAGCAGCAGGAGGAGAGATCGGGTAGAAGCAACACTCGATCACAGGTGAGCACGAGATCTCGGATTCCGTCGATCGGGTCGTCAATCAAAAGAAGAGCGGTAGCCATGGCGGCAACATTGTCGCCTAACAGCCACAGCCAATCTAGTAGTGAGAAACGGTCCACCTCTTTGGGAAAGAGGAGCGTGCTCCACCGACGTCCGCAGACGGCAAAGATGCCGGCGTTGCATATCCCCAATGCACCGGAAACTACACCACAACCGCACAAGGCGGAGATTTTGAACATGAGCGACGGACTTACGGATGTTCTCTTCGCGAAGGGGTTCGAGGATGATGCGGATTCCGCGACAGGGATAAACGATAAAGTTGTACAGTTGGTGTATACAGCACCGAAGGGTAAGTTACGGGTTGTGAATCCCAGTCCCAGACGGGTGAGCAGCGGTGGTACGGATGGTAGTTTGGGGTTGTTTCAACAGATGTACGGGCAGAGAAGGGTGAGCAGTTCGGGAAGCTATCCGATGGTTGCGAACGGAGAGGGGATATTAAGGTTAGGTTCGGCGGCGCAGATGAGGTTTGGAGAGATGGACTAACGAATATATTAATTAATAACGGGCTATACGGTGCTATTACGAGTAATGTTTCTTTGGTTTTCCTTTAAAATTTTGTAATTGCATTATTGGGTTGAATATTGTCGGTTTCTGCTTTGGGATTTATATATTTGTTAGCATATGGTATTTACGAGCGATGTTATGTATTGTTGATTTATGTATATGGATGACTCTGCTTTTATTGATCTTTTGCTGGGCATTGTGATATATACTCAGATATAAATAATGTATTTAATGATAATCTTGTATCGACGCTTCACTAATGACTCTACAAAGGAATTAATTGGAAATTATACACTCTTCGGGCTATCAGTATTTATAATTCATCTCCGCCATCGTTGACTTTGTGTGTTATTTTGCGTGTTGCAGCCCGATTGGGAACCAGAGCTCTCTTCTCCACTTCGATCGAAAATCAAGGCAGCCGATATTATTAATATATTAATATCGTCGGATGCAATTTACAAGCCCGGACAGATGAGCAAGTTCCTGCGGCAAACAGCTCAACCCTCCTGCGACGGGGTACGTTTGAATCTGGAACGGCCAAGCTGGAGCTTCCTTTGACGCCCATACGTATACTAGCTGTGGTACAGCAGGAAAGCAGTTGCCGAATGCGTCCTACGATAAACCTGCGGCCGAGCTAATTAATTAAAATTTGTCAGCCAATTAGAAACATATCAGAGGTCTGTCATGAGGGGTGTTCGGTCCGGTGAATATTATGGTGTCCATTAAACACGATGTAACTAGTGCGCAGCTATTTTGTACGTTACGTATATCTGGTGAGCGACTTTTGCTTATAAAGCTCGCCCCGACGGTATATATAAGCTCTCTTAGATCTTCTAATTATCTCCGCGCGACAAGATAAAGAGGTCGATATAATCATCTTTTTCTTTATTTAAACTTCCCAACGTCAGCTCCAACACAAGCATCGTTAAATACACCTCGCGTCCATATCCGCCGACGGAGAGATACATCTACAGACAAAAAAAAAACAACAACCCCACACTCGACATAGATACCACCCCGCCCATCATGTCCACCGTAACGCACGAATACTGGGTCCCAATGACGTGTAGCGGCTGCTCGGGCGCCGTCGAGCGGATTTTGGGGAGATGGAAGAACACACCCGGGCTCGAATGTATGTCTGCCATCAATACTTACTTCACTCGATTACACGATACGCAGATGCTAATATGACTTGTATGTGTATAGCTCTCGAATACACTACCGATCTGGACACGAAAAAGGTCACCGTCATCGCTCCCGAGGGGATACCCTCAGATGATATTCTTGCTAAGCTTCAGAAAGTCAAGGATGACTCTAAGACGTGGAAAGCATACCAAGAAGGTCAAGCATGATTTTAAGCAACGCACGAAGGGATATGTCACACCATAGATAGAGATCGATTCTTACGGGACGCTGCTGAGACGGTAGTGGTGTGTAACTATTGAATGGACGGGGTATACGGCATCGTTCTAATAGTTTGGCATTGCGCGTTAATGTTTTCTTCGGCGGTGTTTTGGGTTTTTGCTTTTTTTCTTCTTCTTCTTCATACAAACCAGCAGGCACTCATTCACTCTTTTGACACTTTGGAATGAAAGTTTTTTTTTTTATGCGAACCCAACTTTTTTGCAATTATTGCTATATAATTCGACATTTCGTAGTAATATTATAATAGAATGGGTCGGGTGGTCTAGTGGCTATGACACTCGTAATGATACCACATTATGGTCATGGCGGCATGAGGATGTTGACTTATAGATCTTGTGGTCCTATCGACCACCACACGATTTATAGGCCTAACGCCCCGGTGTGACCCTCTGATACACCTTCATCTCGAAAGACGTATGTTCGAATCATACCCCGACCGTTCTTTTTTGCAATCTTTTTATTTATTTTCTTTTACTCGGCGGTGGGTTCCACCCAGACTTATTTATATAGCAATCAATCAATCAATCTCGGCGCTGTGTACATACATACATATATATATATATGTATGTATGTTCTTATCGATACAATCCCTCTTGAACGATATAATCCGCAACGCTCCCACAAACAGCACTCCTCCACCCACCTTCTTCCTCAGTACCATTATTACCATCTTTAACCCCCTTTCGAACGCTAGTACTACTTATCCTGGCTATTTCCTCGTCTCCGACTGAATCCTGAGCATCCAACCGTTCTGAAACACGAGGATCCACGGTTTTGAAGAATTGAGTCTGTGTATCCGTATTACCATAATCCGAACCGGGACGACCGAAGACTGCTATTCTGTTATCATGGGAAAAGAGAGTGTCGTATACCGGGGTTAATGTGTGAGTCGGGGGATAGTACTTTGTATCCAGTAATCTACCATATTTTTCAAATGACAATTGTCAGCATATACATAATACTTATATATGTTGGGAGTTGAATGAGAGAGAGAGTGGAGACCGAGATCTCTAACCTGATTAAAGTATCATATCCCAAAATCCAAACTTGTCGGGTCGAGTCGTTCGGGTATACTTCACTATCACCCAAATCTGCGCTTTTATCAATGAAGCGAGCGTGAGGTGTGATTCCTATATTCACCCGTGGTGGTGATTGGTTATCGGTGAAGGTATCTCTGATATCCTGAGCGAGGAGACACATCATTGCGAGACGGTGCTCGTAGGATGCCGGGACGGGTGCTTTATCCGCATTGGCGGTAGCTAGGAGGAGTAGTATTTCCACCGGTCCCTCCCCCCCTTCTCCATCATCTTTCGCTTGAGAGCTTCTGAGACTGGAGTTTATATTGTTATTATAGGATGAGAAGGTTTTGAGGGCTAGGTGCATATGTGCTTTAGTAGGCGGGTTGAACTGATATTCTTTTTCCCTCCATGATTTCATATAGTTATCATTAGTTAAGTTTAGCTATACTTCAAAAACTAAAGGATATTTGAATTGTATATGCATATATTTTGTGAATGTGGCCATACGCTGGAATCCAATATGCATAGGGTCCGTTTATTATGTTTTGCAGCGACATGGCTGGGATCGATATCTCTCGCCGGGAAAGACTTTATGAGTGTGAATCCGGAAGAGGGAGTCTCCGCTAGAGACGTGACAGCTTCACGAAAGGTGGGAATGAGTCGGCGGATGGTGGCTATGCGGTGCATCGTTGGCAATGAAGAAAGGGGGTCGGCTGACGCCATGGCGGTTACACCATGATCCGAGCGATATATAAAAGTGGATTTACAACAATGTGAAAGACGATATGATAGCGAGTACGTACTTAATAAGCTTAAGTACTATTATAAGTGCAAGCTTGATTGAGTAACTTCGGACTGTGTTGGAAGTGTTAAACAACGCAGTGTCGAATCAGTCTGCAGTGGAAAAGAGTAAGAAAGACACGCAATAGTGGCTTGTAAATACTTTGTAATTACATAGGATAGCATGTCGCAAAATGTAGCCTATTTAGTCAAAACAAGAGAATTGAACAAGATATGACAAAAGCGAAAGGTTAGGTGGGTCTAAGTGGAACCAGTATCGCTCGTTGAAACATCTTTTGAGTATGACTTTTTATGATCTAGTTGCTCAAACATAGAGTTTTAACCATTTTGTTTATTATATTTTATTAAAGTCCTCTCGGTCTAAGCATCCCTCTCTTTGAAGCTCCGGTGAGAAAACATGATTGTGGTATATATATATATATAAAGAAAGGGGGGGGGCATCACTTCGGGCATTTGCTTTTAGCATAAGTCCAACCTAATAGACGGTTCGCTATATCGCTAACATAACAAGGGGTTGCACCGTTCCCGTCGCTCAAATTACCTGTTGGAGCTATACTACCAGAATTATAGGCTCTGAAGGCCATATAATAATTTCCATATTGGTTCAATAGCTGAACCAGACCGTTCCCAGAGGCGGTACCCATCGTGCCATCGATGATCATTTGTCGGATTGTATTCGGGTTGTCTGGATTAAATACGGCGCCTCTGTGGGATTGCATTATTCCATTGTTGGTGACACCGTTATTCGTGCTAGGAGCGTAAAGACAACCTCCAGACTAAACTCAATATTATAATATTAGTGAGGTGATCTTTGTGTGTAAGATATCTAGAGAGACCAAGTTTGGACAGGAATATCCAAAACTGAATTTAAATATTTATTGATTCATCTTACGTACCTCCTGCATTATCATGGCGAGAATAGCTCGGTGATCTACCATCGAAAGACTCGCGATTTCTTGAATGTATTTTTTTATAAGATTGACCTGAAGGTCGCTGTTATTAGGGCCCCATTTGTTCCAACCACAGCTCTGTTTCATGAGAGGCGCATTCGCGTTGAACATTGCATCAAAGGATATCCAGCTCTGTTGGCTTGGAAAGTTTTGAGGTCCGCCGGAATAGTAAGTGTAGGAATCCGTCGCATGGCCAACGCCGTCATTTGTGTTTGTATTTTTATTATAGGCCATATCGTTGAGCACTTTCGTCCCTACACCATAGGTTCCAAGCACTTGTCGTTTTTCGGATCGTTCATGGTCTTTTGCCATATCTTGGTCAAGGGGGAGTCCGTCGCAGCTACATAGTAGCAGTATTCCTGTGAGGAGGAGCTTGAAAGAAAGCTATTATAATTTTAAACTCGTAGTGAGTAAGAAGTAGAGGGGAAATATTAATATTTAAAACTTGTAATCGATCACGTACCATAAACATAGTTGATCTGTCGATCGAAATATTGCAATATATTAGAATAAAAGAATGACTGAAGGAAATACGCGCTGTCGCTTTAAGACCGGTAAATAAGTTCAGAGAAGAAGAAATCCAAAGAATGCTTGTGCGCAAAGATCTAGAGATGACTATGAAGAGATATCCAGTGAAATTAATTCAGGCAGCTTACCATCATGGAGCTAGTGCCTTGCTGTATTGCGGTAACAATATGCGATCCCGCATCTTGACGGAAATCGAAACGCATTACACTACCAGTACCATGATTTTAAACTCGTTAAATTTGTGAGGGTTGCATCTGAATAATTTCCCGACTTGTATATGCTATGTCTGGATATTATTTTGTTTGTCTCCTTTAGACATATTATAATCCACGGTGATGGTAAATGGGTGTATCCACCCGGAAGTGCCGCGCTAAGGGTCTTGTGTTTCTAGCTGGAGTTCGCCGACATATAATTTAATTGTCATGTGCATGCACCGCTTCTAATATTACAAAATTTACTATTTCCGAATGCACTTGATGAAAAGGTTAAAAAGGTGCGATGAAGTTTACGAGTGAGCAGATTATCCAGCCCAAATGCCAAACCAATTTATGTGGCTAGCTATCTAGACCCACACATTTAGAGAGATCCTTTGTGGGATCACGATCATACCAGACGAAATTTGCTCAGTGATTCGGTTCTGTATTCTATTTTCGTGTCGGAATAATGTTCACGCTGAAGGCCTATGATTACGCTTCGAGTTCAAAAACGTCATTGTTGTCTATACAGAGGAGCTCTAAGATCGGGACGAGTCTGGAAGCTTGAAGAGAAGCTGTGATGTATGATACCCGAGCGGCTGGAGAAACTCAATTGGAAGCATCGATTCTATAAAATTACCGTGAATGTCAATAATTTGGTAATAATACCCAGCCTTAAGTCACAGTCTACGGCAAGCCCCGCGCGATAAGCATTTCGAAATCCTGTGAGAATGAAAGTGTGCGAAATAATGTTGAAACTGATCTCGGTTGAAACGTCGAAACGTAACCAGTTGCGAGCAGTAACAAAAATAACACAAAAGACAACACATTTTCTAGACCAATAGAAAATTTTAAAAAAATTAATAGAGAAGGTCTCGAGTTTTCATGCAGGAACAATGCGGCACAGTAGATGCTTAAGCGCTGAGGTACCTGGTTACCCCGCTCCTAGGTCCTAGATCCTGGAATTCAAGATCTACAATTTTAGCTCTAAACGATGTCTCGAAATCGATCTATGTTATCTCAAAAATAAAATAAGCTTATTACAATCGTCTTCATAATATTCTTGTTCTCTCGAAACCAGGTATAATATTAATTGGTTTTAAGCTAATTAATATTAAAGGAAACCAGCTCGAAAAAACGAAAATATGGATGGGCTTTCAGCTGCATCTGCAGTCATTTCTGTGATAGATGCATCCGTTTCTGTCGCAAAAGTCTGCGCACAGTATATAAAAGAAGTCAAGGGTGCCAGGAAAGACATCGAGGAAGTCAAAGCCAAAGCCGAGACGCTCCACAAGTTATCTACTCATGCTCAAGATCTCCTGAATGGCAGTAAGAAGGAGAAATTCCGCGCGTCGAAGGAGCTGGGCAAGGCAATTAACGACTGTAAAGACGAAATTGAAGCCTTGCAAAATAAATTGACTACAGAGTTTTCAATCCAGATACAAATCCAAACCGCTCAGCAGCAAAAACGGCGAAACAAACTATTGGGCAAAGTAGGGATTACCACCTCTGACTTCAAATGGCCTTTCACAAAATCTGAAGTCAACGCGATCGTTACCCGACTGGATAGATTTCAAGACCTTATCAACAGCGCACTTCAGATCGACGAAATTCACATAATACTTAGCATAGAGCAAGAAGCGAACCTGGCTAAGCTTCCAATATCCGGTGGAGCAAGATTTGGCTCCTCTGAAGATCAGCAAGAACCCGAATGCCTTCCTGAAACAAGGGTCGAGCTTCTGAGTACTATCAAGCAATGGATAACCACCGCAGCACTAAATATCAAACCAGCTGGATATCAATCAAAACCAATATTCTGGCTGTGTGGAATGGCAGGGACCGGAAAATCTACCATCGCTCGAACGGTGGCTAGACTACTGCGCGACAAAGCCCAACTTGGGGCAAGCTTCTTCTTCAAAAGAGGCAAGGCGAACCGTAGCGATACTACAAGACTCATCACAACTATTGCTATGGACCTTAAAGTACACATCCCACAGCTCGGTCCGAAAATTTGCGATGCTATCGAGCAGGATCCAAATATACACACTAGCGCTCTAAGTGAGCAATTTGAAAAGCTTGTATTCAAACCTCTCTCGCAGATAGACCCAAAAACTGTCCCGAGCCCAACAGTCATAGTGATTGACGCACTTGATGAATGTGATGGAAATATTCAGCAAGTTATTACGTTCTTGGAACACCTTCAGGAACTTCGTTTTGATTTACGCATCTTTATCACGAGTCGACCGGAGACGCCGATTCAACTCGGGTTCAAGGAGCTTGCGGACAGTACGCAGAATGTCGCGTTACACGACATCCAGCAGGATACGATCAAACACGATATCTCAATTTTTGTACGTCATGAAATCTCGGAAATGCGAAAGACTCACGGGTTTCCTGAAAAGTGGCCGGGGGACAATGCCATTGAAACCCTCGTCGAAATATCGCTCCCATTGTTCATCTCCGCCGCGACAGCATGTCGTTTTATTGCGGACAAAAAGCCCTTGGTTCAACGCCGTCTCGATGCTATTCTGAAACAAAGGAACGTGAAGTTTGTATCAAAATTGGCGCAAACCTATCTTCCAGTCTTTGGCCAGTTGCTGGAGGATACAGATGAGGATGAGAAGGAATATCTAACAGCCGAATTCCAGGAGGTCATCGGTACGATTGTATTGCTCGAGTCCCCGCTATCTTTAGGGTCTCTTTCTCGACTCATCGACAAACCTGAGGATCAAATCAATACTACTTTGGACCCATTTCAATCCGTTATCAATACTCCAGAGGATCCCAATCTTCCAATCCAGACATTTCATCTTTCTTTCCGCGACTTCCTGCTTGATACCTCGAACAAAGAACAGTGGTTTTGGCTGGATAAAGATCAAATCCACAAACAGATATTCGCATATTGCATCCGGCTCCTATCAGAATCACTCAAAGAGAACATTTGTAATCTCAAATGCCCCGGCGCGATGTGTTCGGACCTTAGTGATGAAGTCGAGGTGAACGTCACGCTGGAAGTTCAATATGCTTGCCAATACTGGGTATCCCATCTCGAGCAATGCAAGAATAGCCTCAGCGAAGAAGATAAGAAGCAAGTTTACTCATTCCTGAAAGAGCACCTACTACATTGGCTTGAAGTTATGAACCTCCTTAAAGTTGGATTTCAAGCAATATATCTGATCATGCAGTTAGAGCTAGCCATACAAGTATGTCAGCAATAGAATTTTACTCCCATGCTCATGTTTAAACCGATCCAAATCGCTAACTCGAGGTATATTTTTAGTCTTCCGGGGGAGATATGGACGAACTTTTGAAGTTCCTAAATGATGCCAAAAGATTTGTACAACTGAACCAACAGATCGCTACCCAAGCACCGTTGCAGCTATATTCTTCCGCCCTTATATTCACGCCCGAGAGCAGTCTGGTTAGGAAAGCCTTTTGGCACAAACTACCGAAATGGATAAAAAGAGTACCAAAAGTCCGAAGCCATTGGAGCCCGTTAATCCAAACCTTAGAGGGCTTCCAAGCCGGAGGTGCGATCAACTTCTCACCCAATGGTAAATACCTAGCTGCAGCATCAGATTCCGGGCCTATCGCACTATGGGACGCAAACTCGGGCGCCATGTTACAAACTTTTGACGGCCATATAAACAATGCGCAGTCCATAGTATTCTCAACGGATGGCAAAAGGCTAGTTTCCACAGCGCCCCAAGACGCGGTGAAACTGTGGGATATAGCTTCGGGCAACGTATTGCGCACCATCGCAATGGCTGAGATGGCATCGGTAAACCTTTCACCAGATGGCACAAAATTCGGATCATTATCAAGAAAAGGCACAATCGAACTGTGGGACGTGCTTTCGGGAGATTTATTACAAACATTAAGCCACGACACTGATATAAAAGAGTCGGACGCAGGTTATATTACGTTCTCTTCAGATGGCAGAAGGTTAGCATCAATTTCAGGTACAAATTTTAAAATTTGGGACCTAGTTTCAGCCACTCCTTTATACAATAACAGTCATCCGGATTATCGTCGCATGATGCATCCAGAATTCTCCCCAGATAGTAAGATCCTGGTTGTTAGCGTAAACAGAGAATTAAAAGTATGGGATGCGGAATCGGGCACATTTCTCTACGACCTCTATGAAGGAATGAGGAGGACAGATTTTATTCGACGTCGCTCACTAGTCTTTTCTCCAGATGGCAAGTATCTGGCATTTGCAGTCAAGACAACTATTTTAATATTGGAGATAGAGTCTAAGAAAGTAGTCAAAAGTTTTGAAGAAAGAGAGATTGCCGTGGTGCGTCTGGCATTCTCACCGGATGGGAGTAACCTAGCTTCGAGGGCTCATGGTGTCATAAGGATCTGGGAGACTACAACTCCCAGTGAGGCTGTCTTAACGTCAGTACCGGTACCAAAGAGCAACAATCAAGACAAATTGTGGTGGCCAACCTTCTCACCGGACGGCCGGTTTCTGGTCGCTAGCGTGTGGGACAACAGTATAGGGATCTGGGAGGTGGCATCTGGAGTTCTGATACAAACGCGCGAGCATGGTCCCTACCATATAATCAAGTTTGAGTTCTCGCCTGATGGTACGCGGTTGGCATCGATAGATGGGAATGGAGGAATCTGCCTATGGGATGTGAGGGGGTCATTGGAATTAGTCCATAAGCTCTATCTCGAAGATTACATTCCTGAGTACGGATGTTTTTCTTCAAATCCTTGGTGGCTAGCGTACACAATCTCTCGGACCTCGCTGCCAAAGGTTGAAATTTGGGATTTAGCCAACGGATCATTAGCGTCCGAAATAGCGGTCCCTGAAGGATCCAACCTAGGCTTTATAGCGATCTCAGCGGATGGTAAGATACTAGCCACGCAACTGTCAAAAAGAATCATAGTGTGGGATATCGCCTCTGGACTGCCACTAGACACAATTGACTTTGATTCTCGTGGACCATTTTCATTCTCGCCAGATGGCCAATTTCTGATATTTCAATTGGAAGGAGCCGGTGCCCATGTCTGGAATAGAGCCTCCGGGACAACGCTTTCATTGGGATATTCAAGTCGTGGTCGCCATATGAAGGCTTGGGCATTCCCAGCAGATGGTGAACTCATGGCGGCACGCTCGTCCAGTGAGATCTCTCTGTGGGACAGGAGTTCCTCCGTGGAAATAGGGTCAATTCCGTATCGTGGTATCGACCGCCTTGCGTTCTCACAGACCGGAGATTACCTAGAAACCAATGTTGGCAGGTTTGGCCTGCAAGATTTGGGTATGGCTGTACATGTACAAGACCCCCATAGGTCTAAGCAGCCTTTGATACATTTTAGAGATAATTGGATCAACTATAACGGCTGCAACATTCTTTGGGTCTCTCCTGAATACCGAGACTCTGTCATGCACGGAAATACATTTGCATTTTCATCTCCCGAAGGGGATATGTCATTCCTCGAAATATCCGATCCCTTCAGCTAGAAAGATAAAGCCACCACTTGATTGGGTTTTGTATGTGCTAGATCAAGTTTCGAAGAAGGAAGTTGAAGAAAGGACTAGAAAATCAAAACAATTCAAATCAATAATTTCAATTTCGGTCCGCGGTGGCGGGCCACAACAACGTTTCGCCCAGCAACGTCTGCCTACGAGACTAAATGCTATTCAAATATATTTACGAATGTGCAACAAGAAAATGTTGTTGTGTTGGATGTGTTATATTTGCAAGTGCAAAGTAAGCGCTAGTTGAGCTATTATACGGTATACATAGGGTATATTATATTGTCATAGACTAGCTACGATATATTATATAAAAGTTTATATGTATCGCCGCTAGTTTTGTTACGCACCGTATATTATACTATAATGATATCGATCGATCGATCGCGGAGAGATTGTCTGGTCGCAGAGATCTCGGGGAACTCGGGCAATCGAAGAGCGAGGGATTACACGCAGAATTCTCTTGGCGCACGATTTATGCACACGTACGTTCCTGACATGTAATTTTTAGATCAGATGGAACTCCAGAGTTCGCGCGAGATTTTTCTTCTTTCTCTTCTTTTGTAAAAGTGAGGGAGTCGGGAGCATTTTTTGGCTTTGTTCTGATTTCCGTCATGTATGTATGATCTATACCAGTTACCGTATAATATTGAAGCTTTGCTTTGAGCCCAAGATCAAGACAACATACTGAGCAGCTTCAAAGCTCAATTCTACTGAGCTCGCCGATACAACATCGATCGTATCTCGAAGATAGAACCCTACTCACTCGGTTCTTCACGATGGAGGCGATAGAGCATCTCAAGCTCCTCTGCTCTCACTACCTCTTCTCCTCCGATCCCGCAATCTACAGAGCTCACGTCACACTCTTCCACTTCTTCCCCCTAGTATGCATCCTCCAATCCATCATCATAACACCGATGGGCAAGACCTCCATCAAAAGTATCCTAAACTTACCAGGTACCGATACATCTTATAAGGCTATGTATATATATATATAAGTATATATAAAGCTAATTGAATAAAATATCGATAGGAAAACTAAGCTGGATCTTAATGGAGCTCGTCTCGCCCATTTCCTTCCTCCTCGTCTTCTTCCTCAACACACCGCATCCTCTATCTTCGATCCTCGCACTCCCCGCCACCCATAAAATACTGACAGTACTCTACTTGATACACTACCTCAACCGCGCGCTAATCTCGCCCTTACGCGCTCCGGCATACGCCCCAGCACACATCATAGTTCTGATAGTAGGAATATACTTCAATTACCTCAACGGTTACTCCCTCGGTTCCTTTTTCCTCCTCCAGCAGGGTAACGTTCCACAATCCGGACAATGGTGGGTTGTGAGGTTTATGTTTGGCGTGGTGGTTTGGGTTGTAGGGTTCTGGGGGAATATTTGGCACGAGGATTTGTTGTACGAGATTAGGAGGCGGGCGAGGAGGGAGCATTTGGAACGGGCGAGGGGGAAGAAGGATGATGGGGTTGGGAAGGGAGTTGAGGTTTTGGAAGTCGGAGAAGGGAGGTTGGTTGTTAGAGGGGAGAATAATGGGCATATTTACGAAGGTTGGTTTCAGATATATATCCATAGATGTGTATCCGTTGATTTGGTGAGGCGTTGGTTGGTTAACTAACTTGGTATTGTGGGGAGGGGGGTAGTACCGCATGGAGGGTTATATGAATACTGCTGGCACCCGCACGTGAGTTGATTTAGGTCCCTTCTACCAAAAAAAAAAGGCTTATAATACGGTTGACTGACGATGGTTTCGAACAATGATAGTACTTTATGGAATGGATCGAATGGGCTGGTTTCTTGATAGCAGCAGGCGGATGGTATTGCCCACCTGCTATCAACTTTCTGGTCAACGAAATCGCATCCATGACCCCGCGTGCATTTCAGGGAGTTGAGTTTTACAAGCAAAAATTTGGCAGGAAGACACCGAAGCGGAAGGCAGTCGTGCCGTACTTGTTGTAGGGTTCGCTTTTACTCGTTTCCACCTTTTTTTTTTCGGGTTGGTCCGTTTAGTTTAGACTTGCCGTTTGACTACCTAACTTATAGTAGGAGGGCTTTGTTTCGAGACCATGGTTGATGGGGTAATGGGGTTTGATGTTACATGTTACATAATAGACGGGTGGGGGATTGTGGGGCGATCTAGATATATGCTTTACCGTATACTACAACAATAGAGGGATCATATCCACACGGAAGAGAGTTTAAGGGTATCAGGCCCTGTAATTTAATTTCGGGATCTTTCGTTTAAAGTTTCGACGGGAATCCGTATGTTGATACGTATTATATTGCTGGTATATTAATAGCAGTTGATGAATGTGATTGAGAGGGAATGAGGGGCTGTGCAGGACAGGTAATTTAAAGATCTAATTGCGGATTCCAAAGCTTCTATTTGATTCAAGACTACTTCATATTGATTGTGAAGAATAGATTCGCGAAGATCAATTTGATCTAATCTCATGCGCGTATAGCATTGGTCGAAATGTGGAAATTTGAACCTCTCAGTCGTCCCGTGTGTGGTGACGACGAGGAGTTACGTAGGCATACAATTATAACTGAGGATACGTGTGTTTAGCTATATTTATACGTACCATTGTGAAACTATCTATCCGCAGTGATTATACACATCAAAGAGTAATGAAGCTAGTGAGTGTTAGAACGGCAACTGCTTCTCGTCTTCCGTGGCCAAGACGATAATACCGACGTGTCGTGGGTAAGAGTAGCTTGGGGATTTGGTGTTGCGTACCTCTCCGATGGTACGACGGCTGGATGGCTGTAACTCAAGCGGTGCTAATTTTAGAAACGCGAAACCAAGCCCGCTGCGAACTAGCTCGAATCGATTCTTACGGCAGCTCAGAATGAAGATATTCATGCGAATTCGAAATGACTTCAACGAAAGAAAGCTGAAAAAGGTAGAAAAACTCAACAAAGCTCCCCAATTACTTTGTTTCAGACGTCAGTTGAAGTATGTTTTAATAATTCATAAGGCAAAGTTGATAGTTAGCAGTTGGGATGCAAATATGTTGGAGCGCAACAGGTTAGTTCCGAAGTGCGAAACATGTCAATAATGTCATGTCCGTCGATGGGAGCTCAGGGACGAGACAAAATAGGATTCTTCGTACCACGGCACAGGAAACTCTTAACCAACTTCTTCAAACCGTTGTTGGCTTTAGTTTTAGTTTTTAAAACTGCCAAGCACTGCTTGATTCGAGATCGAAACTAGTTTGAGTTACCTGTTGCAATGGTTGACAGGAAACTTCGGACGAAAATATTCAGTTGTCAACTTTAAATTTTCAGGGAAGCAGATATGAAGGGAAAGGCGTAGAATTACCAACAAATAATAATAATAATAATTATTTGATATTATATAAGGAGTGTAGGTAAGTAAAGTCAGAAATTCTAACTATAGAAGCCAGGTAAAATATGCTAGGGACATTCGAGAACGGCGGGTCGGTTCTGAGAATATTTGCCATGCATGCAGGCAAATTCGAAAGCGTAGCGAATTCAAATATTCGCGGTTCAGATATTTCTAGAAGTCGAGGCAGACTTTAGGGCGTTCTTTACGTGTGTATTTATATTTATATTTATATCCCCTGACGGTCCACGCTTCATAATCTTTTTTGGAGAGTGAGAGAAATGAAATTAGAGACGGGACGAGTGCCAGGTTTATTTGACGGTTATATATGTCCAGACGCTTAGTGTAAGAAGTAATTATATTATGCTTGCATGCAAGATATCTTCGGTTGGAGCGAACGGCATGTGTAATGTAATGCCCATGTGGGCATGCCGGCCAGATCGCTTTTGAGAGGCACACTTTTCAAGTTCCTTTTATGATTTATAAAAATTGAAGTTGATCTGATCTGTAAGTTCATGCGAATGGATCGTTCAGGCCGTTCGAAACGAGTCTAGTAAGCATCAATCCTCCTCACTAGCGCTTAAGACTTACTCTTCTCATGTAAATGAGCGAATGCTCTCTAACCGCGAAGTAAAGTCCAAGGCCAAGGGAGGGTTTATGCATCTAGCGCCCAGTGGATGTACCTACATCGATGTTGGTTAACAAAGCCGTTTTAAAGCCTGGCGGACAGGTTTCCGCCAAGGAGTTTCGAAAGTGCGCTCGCTTGGTGATTGGCTCCGGCGGCTTGGAGACAACTGGTTAACCATTGCATGCATTGCATCGGAGGGCCTCAAAGCTGCAAAGCTAAGCTAAGGTTAGGAAGAGGATTTCGTTCCCAAGCCCTCGACGGGATGAGGGTTCTTGGATAGCAAGAATGGTCAGCGATAGCTCTACGTAGTATACCTATAGACGGTAGCTAGAACTTAGAGGCATGACCTGATAAGCTAGGAGCCATGTTATAGCGCTGGTAAGACCACCAGTCTAGATTTCGTCGCAAATCGACGGCGACTTTTTATTGCCAGTGGAACTGAACTGGATTCAGCTTGAGATCGAATCACGGCGAGCTCCCACGCTACATTTTTCATCTCGTTTCGAAGTTCTGGCAAGAGTGTTATCATTTTCACACTTTTCATCGGACTTCTCTTCAGATCTCGTCCATGTCTTCGAACTTCAGCAGTTATTTATCATTCTTATTTTTATAATTAATTATCGTCTGCACTGCGCTTGCTAATTCCATCCGAACAATCAGAGTGATATCATCAGAGTTAACAACTGCATCTAGATGCATCTAGATATCCCTCACACATCGGCAACTTGTTAATTGGCATCATCTTCAAACACCCGAAAAAGCTAAGCTATCCTCATTCCCGTGAGCTTCGCCTTTTCGCTTTGGTCCTTTGCCCATTTCCACAGTCGCAAGAATCGATCCAAAACTGTCGACTCGAATCGAAGTCAAGGCGTCCTAGCTACCTCACCAGCGCAAGTTGGGACCATCAGGAGGGACGTACCGTCGTCGCTGGGCCAATTGCAAAGTAAGCGGTTTTTTAAATTAAATAATCCTCCCTCGACTTTTGCACAGCCCGGCTTCATAGCCTTCCTTCGCCAAAACGGCCCTTCAAGCAATCAATATTATCTCCATCAATCTCGGTCAGTCAGCAACCCCTGGCCAGGTGAACGACCATCCAATAACGGGCCAGCACCAACAAGCTCCCCTTCTCTCTCTCTCTCTCTCTCTCTCTCTCTCTCTTTCGAGTTCGAACACTCTCCTCGCCGAGGATATATCAAGCATATCTCAAAGTAGGTTACAAGCAGGACAACCCGCTTTGCAAAAAAAAAAAAAAAAAAAAAAAAAAAAAAAAACCAACCCAACTCTGCCCTAAGACACCGGACCTACATAACAATCATCCCAGACATACATATTATTCCAGACATATCAGACTTAAAAGTTGTACCTCCTCAGAGTACTTTTGCTTGATTGCCTTGCTTGCTCGAGTGCATACATATGTCCGTTGCGCTGCATCGCTGCTGCATGCAAGTACTGTAGGCAGGCACCGCAATCCCAAAAAGTAATCATCATCAACCATCAGCAAGCATCAGCAGCCCTCTTGTCAGGATTGCGATTGATCCCTCGCTCGTTCCAAGGAAACTGTACAGCCTGTGCGTCTGTAGCCGAGCGAGTGTCGGAAGTTCTTCTTCTCTTCGATCCATACACCTTTTATACAGGTACATGTCCATGCTCGTGAGACTCGACTCACAGCCACCATTTTGTTATTCCTCCCCCCTCCATCCCCTCGTCTTCACCACCAGCAGACATATAGATACAGTATATCCTTTTCCCGCCTGCGCTTTTCTTACATAACTGCAAACGCAGGTTTCACACGCGGTAGTGTTATTATTCAGAAGACAGCGAGTGAGTTAGCCAGGCCTTAGTCAGAAGCCTACACCCCTTGACGTTTCATTACCACTTTTGGATCCTAGACTGGTGGCCGCAGCAAGCTCTTGTCGAGATCCAAGCCTCGATCTTCCAACAGCATCATCCTAGGCACAATCTCTCTATCTCTCTCTCTCTCTCTCTCTGTTGCTTCGTCCCTCACATCCGTCTTGTCTATCTCTTGTTTTACGGTTCCTGGCCCCACTTTCCCTTGTTCAACGGATCGCTGCGAGGGGAACAGCCTTTCGGATTTCATATTACGTACCGGCCTTTGCGCAGCCTTCTTTTTTTCCTTTCCTCCGTCATTTCCTCTTTGATCTGTGCTCGATTCACGTTGCTTTGGTTCTCTCACAGCGGCTTTAACAGAGTTTTGATTCTAATTCGGGATATCGACGAAAAGTCTTAGGTTTTTTTTTTTGCACAGGTTTCCGACCAACCTATCGATACAGCTTGCGAATATCGCACGTAGCATACCCACATTCCCGCATCCTATCACTAACGACCTGCTTGAATTCTATATACTCAAGTAGTTTTTTTTTTTTTTTTTTTGTTTTTTTGATTCCCTTTTGTGCGTCGATATCGAGACAGAACTAGGTTTAGTTGGTGGGCACTGCCGTTCGCCTGTTCTTGCTCAACCTCGTTCCTTCCATTCATCCCTTCTTCCTCCACACTGCTCTCCCGCATACGCCTTTACCTTCTCACCCACCCTCCATCTTAGCCTCCTTGACGAATTAAAACTGCATACGCCTCGAACGCAGAGAGATCAGAAAGAGTAAGACCGGGCAAAGATGTCGCGACAGGGCCTGAACCACCAGAGGTCCAACGAGGCCTTAAATATGTCGCAGGATCCCAATAACATGTTCAGCTCCCTCAACTCCTCCACCCAGCAAAACTTCTTTGATGCCTCCTTCTTGACTCCCTCCCAAGACCTTCAGCAGAATATCCAAGCTCAGCAGGTGTCTTCACCTTCCTTGAACCCTCAGATCTTCACCCAGCAGCAGCCTCAAGCCGGCCTTCTCGGTACTGGCACCTTTGATCTCAATACCCAAGCTCAGAACCAGTCCGGCTTCAACGACTTCTCGCTCTACAACGACAATCAATCACCTACCAACCTCGATCCCAGCTCCGCCGCCACCATGTATGGAGGCACCGAGATCATGAACCCTCAAGGGTTCATGACCAGTAGACATACTCCTCATTTGGTAACCCCGCCGAGCCAGCAGCTCGATTGGTCGTCACCGAACTTTCATCAGATCCAGCATCGACGTGCATTGTCGGACCAGTCTGATATCTCACCACAGCCGAGTCCCTTTCTCCCGAATCAAGAGTTCCAGGACCACCACAGCCCCTTGCTCCAGGCCGAGCAACCTGGAGAGATGATGAACCTTCTCCAGAGTAACGACAATTTCGGCCTCGACCAGTTCACATTGAATGACAATGTCAACGGTTTCTCGCCAAATCACAGCCCTCGCATCACCCCTCACCTGACCCCACAACACACCGGCAACGCCTCTAATAGACAATCGCTGCAGGAATCCCAGTTCCTGTCGTTAAACCAGCCGACTCAATTCGGATCCACCACGAATACTGCTACCCTCGCAGGTCTCGGTTTGCAACCCGTCTCTCCAAATCCTCAGGACCAAGTCGTCATCACACCGCCTTCCATCGAGGTTGAATTTGCCCCTCCTCAAAGGCAACCCACTTTCCCAGAGCGTATGCACGATGATGGCGCCTTATCACCGCCATCACGAGGTCGCGCCCGTCAACGTTCCAAGTCGGACCCGCCCCTGTTGACCATTTCCCGGCCTCAGACTCCAGATTCACAATTGAATACCTTCAATACAACCTTTGAAGTCCCCAGTCGAGGTCGCAGGGACTCATTGCACCCTACAGACTTTCTCGGCGCCAACCACCTGAGAACACCTTCTCCGTCTCCCTCCATCTCCTCCGTAACATCATCACACTCCAATTCCTCGAGACACGTCCGCCGCTCGTCCACTGGTGGCCTCCCACACAATAACCGTGACTACATTCTCGATCTCGCCGACCCCAAACGGCCAGGTGTCTCCGGATCTGATACTAAACGTGTGCAAAAGCATCCAGCTACCTTCCAGTGCAATCTCTGCCCCAAACGCTTCACGAGAGCTTACAATCTCCGTTCCCACCTTCGAACACACACGGACGAGCGTCCGTTCGTTTGCACTGTTTGTGGCAAGGCATTCGCCAGACAGCACGACCGGAAACGCCACGAAGGCCTACACTCCGGCGAGAAACGGTTTGTATGCCGCGGCGAGCTCAAGTCCGGTGGCAATTGGGGTTGTAGCAGGCGGTTCGCTCGTGCCGATGCTCTAGGAAGACACTTCAGGAGCGAGGCTGGTCGTGTTTGCATCAAGCCCTTACTCGACGAAGAAGCCGAGGAGAGAATGAGAAGACAAGCAGAGAGTAACAGCATGGCAATGGCGTACGATCATTCACAAGCTGCTGCTGCTTTCCCGCCTGGAGCTTTGGATCAATTGCCTCTCGCTCTGCTTACGCAGTATCCAGCTCTTGCTAGCGCTTGGGAGACTCTGGCGAATGCGCCAGGCGGTGGGTATGACGACGACGACGGTGGCAAAGAGTTTGATCATAGTAGTGGAGGAGAATGGGACGAGGGGATTGGCAGCCAGAGAAACAGTTTTGACGGGAGTGGGTTTTCGAGGGAGGATTGGAGCGGTAGCGAAGCCGGGTGGCACAGCGATACCGGCGACCAATATCCCAATACTAACCCCACTTGGAGCTTACCCGGATGATATTAAATAATACATCCACGCACTGATATCCTGAGTTTCGATTTATTGCTTTTATATTTGGAAAATTTCCGGGTTCGTTTTCGATATATCTTTTTGAATTTTCACAAAAATGGGGATTTCTGATTTGGGTTTATTTTTTTTTTTGGTTTTATTTGTATGAGATATCTTTGGCTCTATTTCTTTTATATCCTTTTCTTTCTTGTTCTTTCGAGGGAGTACACTCGCTTTTGTAATTTCTTTTCTTACCAACAGATTTTCTTTTTATAATCATTTTTTATTATTTTGTTTTCTGTTTGTGTATTACTGTAAGCGTATACGAGGTTCTCAAACTTTGTATTTGGATTTACTGATATTTTTTTTCTGTAGTTAGCTGGGAGTTATCTTTGTTATAGACATTATTATTATCATATTTATACTATTGTTACTTGTTTTATTTCGATTTTATATATACCATGCAGCATGTCACGAATCACCGTAATGTGTAGTAACCGGCGCCCTGTCATCTATCTACCCTGTCTTATTTATTAGATTCTATTCTGGGTAATTTTTTATATTCCTAGTTTTCTTTATCGTTATTACCGATATCGAGTTGGTTTATTAAGCTCAGCTGGTCTCGTACCCAGACGACCCATATTAAGCCCCAAATTCTTACCACGCGAGACTTGTAGCGTGTACACACACACACACGTGTAAGCATGTGAAAACGCCGATGAGGAACCTTTTCCTGGTAGTATGGGTGTGTATATTATCGAGAGACCGAAAGAGACTCGATCCTGGTAACACGCATGCATAAAACGAAATTGATGAATAACAGAAAAAGCCAGCCTGAGAAAATGAGTCTTAGTATACAGTGTGTGAATATCCAAATCTTGTATACTGAAGCCAATAATGAATACTGAAGTCAATGACCGCGTACATCGACTTGATCAATTAGAGTACTCGTAGAGTTTTAGCAGTGTTTGATAAGACCATGCGTGTGTAACATGGGAGTTTCAATATACGAAATCGAGGACTTGAAGAGATAATCATAAGCGGTCTCACAACATTCTAGAGAATATCCAAGCCTTCGAAACTCTTCGGACCCTCCCTCTAATTGTAAGGAGCAATTCATCAAAAAAGTAGGACAAACCCCGAGTCTGTGGTGGCTGCATGCAGAGCTTCAAGAATTTTGGCATAACCCTCAACTAATTATCATGTGACACTCGAGTCGAACGACAAGGGGTTGGTTGTAGTAGTGCAAAGGAAAAAAAACCCACCCAAAAGTTCTTGTTGGTTCAATTTGATTTGCCTACTAGGAGTGTCGTGTGTGTGTGTGTAATAGGCAAAAGATGTGCTAGGTTGTACGATCGTGCATAAATTACTCCTCTAGATTTTTTCGTGGCCTGGAACGATGTGATTGCAGTCTCGATTATCGGCTGGGAAGCAAAAAGGCGAGGATCCGAGGGGAGGGCAAGCAGGCAGGCAGAATATTTTTTTTCTCAAAAAGAAGGAAGCAAGCAAGGTGCATGCTGCTGCTGCTGCAGCTTGCAGCTCGCCTAGGTGTGCGATACGATTTTGTGCCCACTTACATTGGTAACGACCAAAGAGAAACTTTGGGAACGGTAAAAAGCAGAGCTCGAGCTGGGGGTGGTGGTGTGTGGTGGGTGGTGTGGGTAGCTGGAAGCTCAGACGTGAAGGGAGTTAAAATATGTCTACATCCTTGCGGATTGTAGGTGCTCCATTTTTTCTCGATATCCTGAAACCTTGTGAATGCGATGGAGCCGCCCCTCTCCCCCCTGGATGCATCGATGCCTGATTATTCTGTCCGGCTGACTACATGATACGCGGAAAAGAGTAGGAATTGATCGATCGAGGTCGCGGCGTTGAGGTTGGGGGGAGCTGAAAGCTGAAATGCAGGATATAGGTATGTTCTGGAACGTGGTTTCGATTCGATAGCCACCAGGGATTACCATACCATATGGTATCATATCATATCATATCGTGCGGGCGGACGGGAACTGTACTTTATATCACGACACTTCATTCCAGTGGCTTTCTAGACTTGCTAGCCAAAGGTTAAAAAAAAAAAAAAACGCAACTAGCCGTCCAGCCGTGAAAGAGACGGCCTTGATGTTGACCGAGCGCGAGCGTAGTCCCGAGACTAGTAGACAGAGCGAGCGCCCTTCTCCCAGCCAGCTAGTTGCGAGCTGCTGCATGGGAGATCTTGGCCCGAAACATTCCACGATATCACCAACTCGAACCATTTCGCCCAAATCCGCAGCCAATTGCATGCGCATGCGCCAGTTGGGGATGGAGCATCTTCAAGTTCCCGCTCCCGCGCAGCGCCCCGAAAATAAGAGCATCCGAGCTAATAGCGGGATGATAGGGTAGCTCGCCTTTGCCACGAGTCTTGTCTTGCAATAATATGTCTGTGAGTATCATGTACCGTATTGACCGCGCCGGAGATTGAGCTCTCGTTTCTCCCTTTCATTTTTGCGAGAGGATATTCCTTGTGAGCCCCTTAATCATGATGCTACAGTTCATCACCACGGTCACTTTCCATTTGGGCACAAAAAAAATTTTTTTTTCTGAGCTTTTAAAAATTTTGTTTCTTGCTGGGGTAGAAATGTAGTAACTTGATTGGGAGCAATAAAAACTTATCTGCGGGAAATAGAATACTCCAACAGCATTTCGTATTCTATATTCTTTCGGAAATGGTATCTGTGAATGATGATATGTTCAATGACAGAAATAGCGGGCATATTATCTGTAGCAATAAAGTCGAGAATTGCGGATTGTGCGGTTTTATTCGCGGGATTAGATTTCGCAATAATATAAAAACGCTCCAGACTAAAGAAAACGTGAAATAAATTAGCAAAAAGGAAAAGCCTGCGCTAGTGCATCATTAGCCCTCTCTCCCGTGCCGACTTGCTTCGAATTTCCCTTTTGGCCCGGGTGTCGACATGAACGAGCCGAAAGGAAATAACGAAGCGTCTGGAAATGAAAGAATGAAAGAAACGGACGAACGACGAGAGAACGGATCCCCACACGGGCAACAAATGTGGCAGTGAGAGTGGGCGCGGGCCAGGCGAGTGATCAGGGTATCCACGATTATTGGAGTGTTTGAGAAACGGGATAAGACATGGGAAAAAGGGCCTTGAGCTAACGAATATGGAGCAGTTTATCTTTGGGGTTTCTTGGATTCGAGTCCCATCAGTTTCCCCTTTTAAGCTCCGAGAGCAGAGCAAAACGTAATTAATCTTGGCCGCGGGATCACTCTTTCTTCTTGTCGCACGTATTTCCCGTATTTGGGATGTTTCTTTTAAATTTTTGGTGCAACGATTAAGATGATGATGCTGATATCGACCCGAGTGATTGCCATGATGTTGCGCAGCAGCGGGCCCCCCCTTTGCATGAACTATTATTGATCGATGTCATGATAGGTTTGATATTCTTGATTTTTGGGAACGATCCCAAAGTCTCGTCTCCTCATCCGATGACCCCAAGCCTCATGCCTCGCTATGGGCAAATCTTGCATTGCATGTCCTGGGTGGGTCCTGGCAGGAGGATTCCTTCATAGCGGTAGCCCAGCGACACGGGTCAAAGAGAGAGACCGACAGGACGAAGCTAGAGAGAGTGGTCAACATGTTAATATCCGTTCTATTGGAGACCGGGAAAGCAAGTAGTTGGATGTGCGTAAAGCAAGACCGGGTAGGGTTCTCCTGAATTTGAAGGCCAAGCTTTTTTCAGAACATGCAGCCTGAGATTTCATTATTTTAGAGTCGTCCTTTTTCTTTTTCTTCCCTTCGCCTACCTACCTCATTTAACTCGAGTTTGAATGTTAACAAGGTCGACACACTTGCGTGCCGTTACTGTCTTGTTGTATTAATGCTGTTTGTACCTGATTTAGCGTAGAGGTTCCCTCATATTAGAGAAGGGGGTACCGTCCTTACATCGCCTCGCCATCTCTTCTTCTCTTACTCACTCTTCCTTGTCGCCCTTTTCTTTATATCCATTCTTGACTTGCTATTACTTCCTTGCATCAACCAAGCTTTCACTTCGTGTGCAGTTTTTTTCTTCTTGTTATTCGCCTTCCAGTCGTCGTCGTCGTCGTCGCTCGTTCGTTCAGGGTCGTAGTATATATACATATACCAACAAGCCTAGCAGGCCCAACTTCCAGTATTTCGTCCGCTCATCGATTAATCTCACCTATCAGATCCAGGTACGTTAGCTGTAGTTGTAATTCGTTACTCTGGCGGATTCGCCCCGATCCACGGCACGCTACCCACTCGTCGCCTTACCTTTTGTTTGTAAGGCAGAAATAGCAACATTCTCATTATACTTGCCCATCTACCTATACACTTCAAACACCAGCTCCGTTAGACGTTTCCGAACTTTCGCACTTTCAGCCGGTGATTTCTAGTCTTCTTTCTGCTGCGAGAAAGCTCGTTTGCTCGGGGTCTCCTTGTTGGTTGCTTTGGGGATAGGCTGTTACTAGTTTGGAGTTTTTTTTTTTTTTTTTTTTTCCCTCTTTGCAAGGCGAATCGACTGCCGTTCAACATTTTGTTCCTTGCAAGAAACGTCTCCTGTCAAATTTCTCCTCTTCCACCTCAACGACGTCTTCTCTCTCGCCCAACACCATCCCGAATCATCTCCTACCATCTTCCTAATCCCTCTTTCCGAAGCATATCTTGTATTTCTGTATCTAGTGTGTAATTTCGGTGTCGTTTTGGCTCTGTAACTCTCCCCGAACCTGCCTATAGACGCCTACCCGGTTCCACCTCCTATACTCGTGTGGATTCATTCCCCTGGGAATAGTTCCCGCTAACTTGGCGTCAGCCGAACAGGCGCTTCGAATCATCTTCGAAACCCCCGGCCTTATTCACTTAAGGTCCCAGGTATCGGTTGCTGCACTTCGCATTCGGTCGAATCTCTCGCTCGAGTTCGCCGGATACAACCGAGTCGTCAGACTTTCCCACATCGGCTCTCACCGCGGCATCCGACGATACCTCCATAAGCAATCAGGCCGGGCTTTTGTTTTGTTCGAAACTAAGTAATCGAAAGGATCCCGAAGAATGCACTGCAGTTTATGACGAGTTAACGATATATACGCTTATCCTGAACGTTACGAGACCCACGCTGTTGACGACCTAACCTGTAGACGATATATACCAAAGACTCTAAAAACCGGATCTCACCTCATTACGTCAAAAAAAGTAATTTCCAAAGCTTTCGTCTCCATTTGGATCCTCATTCTCGATTTGGGTAGCATACGGCACGGAAATCTATCAGGCTGACTCGGACGAGCTTAATTTCATTCGCACCCAGATCGTCTGAACCTCACTTATAGACCGGTTTTTTCCCTTTCTAAACGGCTTGGTCTCACTTAACGGATTGCATTTGTATTTTATTTCTTTATATCTTTTGCATGGCACGTTTTGCATATTGAAGGCTTCCAGCAACATAATTAGCACACTTTCGGAGACGAGACAATATACCATTTCGGACTGACGATATAATACGAAAACGCCCTTCAGTCAGTTTCAATACACTGGCCAGTTTTTCCTAGTCGCTTCGAGTAATACGGCATCAAAATCTCCAAATATATTCAGCATCATATCTCAGCGTTATTTTAACTATTTTTGAGTTCAAGCTTTTTCTTTTTTAAAACATTATATATATAAAAATGGCCCATCCGGACGCATATTATGAAATGACGAACAGCCGCTCACCGAATTCCCGGCAACCTCAGGTGCAAACCTTACATCGCCAGTCGTCCCGTCAGTTCGACCAATACGCTCCGAATGCGCTCTACACGGCGGAAGACCACGCTGCGAGATACGACCCTGGTCGATTCGATACCGCGCGAGTCGCTACTCGATCTGTCAGTTATGGATTTGACAACCCTACCGCCCAGACGTGGAATCCGCAGTCATTTGGGTCTGTGAATAATATGGGATCTCTTCCCGGAAGAGGAGTCAAAGGCGTGGCCAGGCAGAGAAGCGCATTGCCTACGGTAAGGATAAAATACAGATCAAATCGATATCTTGAGTAGTATAGAGGAACCATTCTCACTCGAAACTTTGAATTATTCTAGACGTGGCTCGATAGTACAACTCTCCCCGGTGTGAATCTCGGAATGGGTGGCATACCTCTCGGACCCCAGCCGTTAGGAGATACACGATCCGACGATGACGAACTGATTCCGACGGCGATCGTTATTAAGAACATCCCATTTGCCGTTAAAAAGGAACAGTTGGTGCAACTAATGACGGACCTCGACCTTCCGCTGCCTTATGCGTTTAATTATCATTTTGACAATGGTGTTTTCAGGGGCCTTGCGTTTGCAAACTTCACTACCGCAGAAGAGACGGCTACTGTAATCAACGTGCTTAATCATTTCGAACTTCAAGGTCGAAAACTGAGGGTTGAATATAAAAAGATGCTCCCGTTGGCCGAACGCGAGAGGATAGAGCGTGAAAAGCGAGAGCGCAGAGGCCAGCTCGAGGAGCAGCACAGGCCAACTGTTGCGGCTCAGCAACAGCAGCTTCAGCATCAATCTTCCATGCAAAATCTAATGCCAAGTCTTTCTCCCCGTCCTGGCTCTTCATCAGCTCCTGCTTCGAAGCAAGGTATGGCTTACAACATGCTTCTCCTTGAGAAGCCTGGGAAGCTAATGATGGACGAAGATCTAGAGATCGATCTTAACAATCCTCAGACGCTGCAATTTTATTCTCAGCTGCTGCTTTTCCGTGATGACCATACCCGAGAAGCCCTCATTTTCCCCTCGACACTTTCACCTTCTCAGAGAAGAATAGTGCATACACTCGCTCACCACATGTCCCTCGCCCACGTTTCAAGAGGCACGGGCGAGGGCCGACAAGTTCAAGTTTTCCGCCACAGCCAGCCCGTCCAGAATATATCCCCTCCGAGCATCGCGACAGTTATGCCCGTAGAATCACAGCAACGGAGAACGTTGGCCCGAGCGACAACTATGGATTTTAGCGAGACTAGAAGCGCAGATGGCGGTGTTGGAATATACTCCACGATTGGCAGACAGGGTGGGTTACTCGATATCCCAAACTCCCCTTCCGGAAAGGATGCTCAAAGCAGAACCAATCTTCGAGCAGCAAAATCATTCGCCGACTTGAGATCATATACTCCTTCCCCGGTTCCCACATCGCATAGCTTCCCCATCCAACTGAGGGACAACGCTGTGAATTATCAGAAACAACAAGCGATGGAGTACCAGAATGGAACTTCTACGACACCCAGCCTGACGCCCACAGGGTCGAACAACATTGCTAGTATCAACGAATCTCTGTTAGTAAACGGACTGGCCGGAGTTTCGTTGGGAGGCAGTCTCGGCATCGGAGGAGGTAATGTGCGTGGTGATCCCCGTGATGCCCGCGGCTTATTGGGCTCCGACGTTGGAATGCACGGTGCGATCGGTGGTCTCTCACCATCTCAGACTACATCTACGAGGAACTTCAGCATGACATCTTATGACGAACAACGTGATCGAGGATCCCAGATCCTCCCGTCCCGACAGCCACGAGGTCCGGATTCCGAGAGAAGTGTAGGCTTCGGTCGAGGAAGTGTACGACAGGGTGGAATGCAGAGTAGACAGAATAATGCTGATCTTGATGGTCAGCAGCATCAACAACAGCAGCAGTCGGTGGAGATTACGGTCGAGTGAATGATGAAAAAAAATAAAACGGATAAAGTTGGTTGATTTTTTTTAAATTTTTGCTAATATGTTATTTTCTTTTTACCCTTTTTTCGCCCCAATTTTTTTTTCATCTTCTTAGTATATGTGGATCTTTTTATTTCTATACTATCTTCTTCTTTTATATTCTATATTCTTCACATCTATAGCTAGTACTTTGCGTGCTTGTCGCGTTCAATCCTGTTTGGAAACCAGTTGGAAAGATAATCTTTGTTCGACACGACGAGACGGTCATTTGATACGATGGCGCTTCGTATTCAACTATATACTTTATCTATCTATATAACCCCCCTTTGACGTTATTGTAGTTTAATGCTGTTTATCTTCTCAAACTTTCAAGATCCGGTCAAATTACTTTACTTTTCCATTTTTATTTATTTATTTATTTGTAAATGGGCATATACAAAATGAAATACCTTGTTTTGACTATTTTTCCAATTTTCGTGAGGCTCAACAGGTTCCTTTTGGTGTTAAGCGATTGTCTTTGACTCGGTCTTTTTTTCGCTACCTTCTCCAGACATCACCTTCCAACATCAATCATTTCCTTCATCACCTTTAAAAACCCTTCGTTCGCTACCAATCGCAACAGATTGGCCACAGCTTCGATGGAGCTAATCCAGCCAAACGACGATGTGCTAATACATCTACCCTCCGAAACTATCAAACTTGTCAAAGTCGTCCCCGACTCGTACGTTCGAAAACTTCAACCCCAATAGCAAAAAAAAAAGTGAAGCTAACGACCAACACTCGCAGAATCATCGGTCTAGGAAAATTCGGCTCCTTCCCCGCCAACAGTCTCCTCGGACGTCCCTACTACCTCACTTGGAACATCCTCGACGGCGACAACTTTGGTCTCGAACCCGTCCCCATCTCTGAACTCAACAGCGAAAAACTAGCCACACACGCCGAGTCGGACTCCAAACCCTCCAAAAAGTCGCAAAAGCCGTCCGACAGCTCTACCGCTAGCGGAATCGATAGTCCCGGCCTCGCGCTCGAAAATACAGCTGTGGGCATACAAGTTGGCGACGACGGGGAGGAAGACGATGAATATGTAGTGTTGGACGCTGGCATGCTACAGCAGGAGTTGGAGAAGGAGCAGAGGTTATGGGAGCAGGAGAAGAAGACCAACCGGGAGATTCGGGACGACCAGACGGCGCAGACTATGACATGGCAGGAGATCGAAAAGTTGAAGAAGAGTGGTGGTACAGGTAGTGGAAAGGTCTCTTGAACGCAATTTGCTTTCCTTTTTTCCTTTTTGTTTTTGATGGTTGATAGATTTTTTCTTATATCAATTGAGAAATATAAAGGATTTTTTTTTTTTTTTGCTTTGCTAACATTTTGTTTTTTGGGAGTTACAGGAGATTATTGCACGGCTGCTGGAGTCACATGCGTATATTGACAAAAAGACGGCTTTCTCGCTGGCGAAATACACGAAACGAAAGACGAACAAGTATCTGAAACGGATACGCGTCATTCCCGCCGATGTACCGAACTTTACGAACTTTCAGCTCACTCAAAAGGAACCACTCAAGATGTTGGAAATCAGAGATGAAGCGATGGGTCTCATGTTGAACTGGGCGGATGTGAGGTGGGGTGGGAGGTACCTCGTTATCGATGATACCGGTGGTCTGGTCATCGCCGCTATGGCTGAGAGAATGGGTTTACTGACCGGAGAAGACGCGAGGGCACCGAAGAAGGTCACAAATGCGAGAAAACGGAAGAGAGATGATACGGACGATGGAAAGTCAGATAAGAATGGAGAGTCTACCGAAATTGCTGAACCAACCGCCGCTCAGGTGGCAGCCTATGACCACCCGTGGAACACACCGATAAAGAAGAAAACCGGCTACGAACAAACCCAAGTTCCGGCTTCGAACACGATAACAGTCCTGCACACCCAAGACCAGCCAAACCTGTCCCTTCTCCGTCCGTTCAACTTTGACACCACAAACATCATCAACACTACCACCCACCCACTCTCCTCTCATCTCCTCTCGCTCTCTTTCCTACAACTGCTATCCCCAGAAGCAGATCCAACCCTCGAACGACCTCCCGTAATCCCTGAAGAGATCCTCCGCAGTCTAAAATCCGTCAAACGCTCAAACTACCACCGTAAATGCAGGCGTCAAGAACGACTGCTAAACATTGTCGCATCAACCCGACAAGGGAGCTTTGACGGCGCAATCATCGCAACAGGAATGGAACTCAGCGGGGTGATCAATACCGTCACACCATTGCTTAAGGGTAGCGGACAGCTAGTCATATACTCTCCCTCTGTCGAACCGCTGTCGGAAGTCGTAGATTGGTGCAGCACGTTACGGAGGACCGAGTACATGCGTATCAAGAAGGAAACGTCAACACCTATCGAGAACGAACCGCAAACCCATGTTTTCGATCCGGATAATACCAACCCGGATATCGACGCGGATACCCTGGCCACCTTGAAGGCATTGCCGAAACTACCACTGCATAACACGGATGAGTATTTTCCTATCGATCCTACGAATTTGTTGGCACCGACGATACATACCAGTCGCGTTAGGACCTTTCAGGCGTTACCCGGCCGAACGCACCCGTTGATGACTAGTAGAGGTGGGAGTGAGGGGTATATCATGCATGCTACCAGGGTGTTTCCGATATTGGAGGGGAAGGTTGAAGCTAGGGGGAGGTTTGGGAGTAGGAGGAAAGGTGGTGGCGGTGGGGCCGCTGCGGCTAGTGCAGTCGTGGGTAAGGGGGGTGATGAATCGAAAGAGGGAAGTGGGAGTGCCAGTGTTAATGGAAAGAAGGAGGAGGAGGAGGAGGAGGAGGAGGGAGAGGGGAATGATAGTGTTAATGAGAAGGAGGATGAGATGATGGTTGATTAGATTCTCTGATATATTAGTAGGGTATCAAAATCGATCTAGGATCAATGTGGGGGTTTCTAAATTTCAGGGATTATTTTTTGTAAAGGTAGGATTGGGATGGGATGTATGGATATTATAACAAAAAAATATCGCTAGATTGGACTATACAAAATAAAACAACAGTCTACAAAATTCGTTAAATTAGAGAAGATATCTACGGTATATTACAATAACAATAAAGGGGGCTTTGTTGCAGCCAAAGCTCTGAGTGAAAAACTCAGATATTAGATATTTCGTCTAACCCATCAAATTTATAACCAAAGATCCAGCATGTAACCGTACGCATCCATGATTGACTTTCTCTCCTTCTCCGGTCTCTCGATCGTAAAAGCATTGCCGAGTCCGTAACGTAACTGAGCATGACACCAAAACTATGCACGAACGACCTGCGTATATCTGTATACCGGAATATACCCCCAGCAAGCCCATTATGATCTGATACGTCGGCGAGAGTACACCGAGGGCTTATAACATCGGAAATGGGAGATAGACAGGCACCAAAGGACGCAAAAGCTAACAAACGAGAAGTTTAAGATCTCCTTGCCGATTTTGCAAAGCTGTTCCAGCGTTGGTTTTGTTATCGTGTAACCTGGAGTCTTCGTTGCGGTAAATTAAAGTAGGGGACAGGATTTCGTGTATTATATTCACCGAGTACGCTCATCTGGTAAATGTAGATTGTGTTTTCTTAACGGTGGAGGTGGATCAGTTCAGTAACTCTTTTACGTCTGGGTATCGGTATTGTCATGGAAGTTTTGAACTTATAGGTACAATCTGTGGTAGTGGTGGTGGGAATACCGTTTACGGTATCGAAAGTGGATAGATGAGGTGTCGTTATGATAACTAGTTCTGCTGTTTCCGGTTGTGGAGATGTCGAAATAAGCAGAGTCGTAGGCTTCATTTTCCGGATTTTTACTCATGTTTTGTGAGAACGTTTAGGTTAGTTGATGTTTGTGATGGCGGTGGAGGCTTCCGTGGAGCTGACACTGGAGTAGGAAAAAACGTCGAGGGTGGTATGTGTGCAGGCTTTGGTGTCTGGTACTGTAGATGAGGTCGGTAACGGTTGTAGTCGAAGAAGTAGTTGTAATTCTAGAGGTAAAACTGGTGGGATTTGAGGTAGTGGCACTAGTTTTTGGAAACGTGGCTCGAGGTTTTGCAGTAGTCGTTGATTTCAGGGTATTAGAAATAGTCATATTGGGCACCGATTATGTTACTTTCCTGAGCAAGATGGCAGTTGGGATTTCTACTTTTTGAAGACGTAGATGCCGTTTTTAATGTCGAAGCCGTAGTTTCTGTAAAAGTAGTAGGAACTTTGGTGGTGTTCTTGCTTGTCCTTGTTTTGGTTGAGGTTTTGGTTCTCGTTTTGGTTGTTTTTTTGATTGAGGTTTTGGCTGGCGTAGTCTTTGCAGTCGTCTTTGCAATAATCTCGGTAATATTCTTAACAGTAGTCTTTGAGGCGGACTCAGTAGTTGTCTTTGCAGTCGTCTTTGCAGTAGTTTTAACAGTCGTCTCCGGCGTCGCTTTTGGAGTTCTTTTCGTTGTCGTTGTCGTCGCGCTGCGTTGGATATGTTGGATTTTGGGACCGGCCGGGGTTTGTGCGACTGCCCGTTTGAGCGTGCCATCGTCTGTCTATCCGCCAACGACATCAGCGGCAGTAGCAAATCTCAAAAAGCAACCCTTTAATGTCTTTTTTAGTAAATCCTTTGATAGGACGGAACGTTATTACACTCAACATACCTCTCTCGTGGTTTGAAAAAGCATGTGCTTCTATTGAATAGCCTAGTGCACTAGCATGATTAATCGGATAACTGCTCTCTGTTTGAATTCTGAACCTTTCTAATTTAAACCAGCAGCACTGCCGTTATGTCATGGATCAGTGTTACTTTGAAGAAACTTGGCAGGGCGCAAGTCGATCATTTATCACAATTTGATTCGCCGCGCTCGTTCATCACCTTTTTTAAACTTTTGCCTCCACGGGGAGCTTTAACGACGAATGCTATAACATGAATAAAATTTTCAGAAATCCCATCGTTTTATGCTGTGTATATAGCTTTGGGAGTTGCTACTCTCGCAAAGTCGCAGTGCAGTGCACTGAGGTCGTGTCATTGTTTGATTGGTGATGACCTAACTTAAAGCTTTATAACTACACATGCACAGCTGCTTAAACTAAATAACAGCAGAAAGAAGCTAACATCAAGAATTCCAATATATTAATATCCTCTTCTCGTTGATATGATAATATACATCTATATAAGTATGTACCTATTTCGAAAGACCTGTTGTTCTTTTCTGCAAAAATAAAGTCAGGTTTCAAAATATAATTTTGCAAAAAAGTGAAAACGAAAAAGATGAAGATGAAGAAGTAAAACACCCAATGTGTGAAGGCTAGTTCAAATGCATGAATTGCAAGATATGATATCGGGATAAAAAAAAAGGAGGAAAAAAACTGTACTTAAGTGGTATTTCCCTACGCCTCGATCGCTCACTCGCACAGGCCACAGTAGAATAAAATGATACAAAAAACTCCTCATGAACGCCTATAAAAAAAAAAAAAAAAAAAAAAAAAAACTCCCATATATCGCGGCCTTCCCATCGTCAAAACTAAAAAAAAGGTAAAAGAGAAAAAAAAACTTATCAAGACAAAAACATGCACTAATAAAAAAAAAAAAGTAAATCATGCTGCTGCTCAGATAGAGATCTCAATCTTTCCCGTCCTCGTCGTCCTCGCCGCTAAAACACGAAAATATCCGTCGTAATCTTCGTCGCATGTACTACATTATCGAACATTTATTCCTATCTTCTTCCTGATGTACCCCCACCGGTTGTCCGCTAGTTCTCCTTCCTCTCCCAGCGCCGGGATAATGCCCACTACCCTGGTAAACAGAGTTCATTTGCGAATAGGCACTGGGTTGTTGGGAGGAAGGTTGTGTCGGGAATGATGAATGGCGAGCTAATCCACCAGGTCCGGGGGGATTGGCGCCAGGAATAAACGCGGTAGGATTCGGATCGGCTGGAGCATAAGGTGGTGGGATCTCTTCTTGAGCGCTATTTTGGTTCGCGGCCGTTCTCAACTCCTCGGCTTGTCGTCCGGTAGGGCGTGGCGGCTGGGTAGGTCGGTAAGCGGAACTCGACCTAGGACGGCCCCCGGTTGGCTGTGATGACACCAAAGATCTGACAGGTGGTTGATTCGCGCTGGTGAGATTCTGTATTCTTGCGGGATTGAGATTCGCACGGTTTTGCTGGATTCTTGCCGCTCTTTCCTCTTCCTCCTGCTGCAAATGAATCGCCAACGCAAGATCAAAGTCGGTTGTATCACCGGTAGTATCCGGTAGAACAATTGGGGCGGTTTCCGGGGGTATCAATGATTGCACTTGACGTCTCTGTCCCGTCGGTGCAGGCGCTTGTTGTTGTCGACTGCTCCTTCGGGCGGGAACTTGCTGCCATCCCCCATCGCCTCTGTTAGGATCCAAGATGTTATCTGATTGTCGCTGAGAAACATTGCCGCCCCCGTGACCTTGCCCGACGGGTCTGAAATCGCCTGAGAAATATTCGCCACCTCTGCCGGTACCATCCACCAAGCTCTCCCAGACAATTTCTTCGTAAGAAGCATACCCGCTGTCTGTGACTAGGGTGTACAATTCACCGCTTCTCGCGTGTTTATAAAGGGCACTAAAGTGGTCGTTTCTGAAAAATATGCTCCAACTGCCAAGCGCTAGCTTGCTCTGAAGTACATTCAATCCGTAGGATGTGAGTTGTGTGCCCGTCGATTCGAGGAATTCTTGGATCTCGTGTGCTTTTGCAATGATCTCGCTGTCCTCAGGGGAAATGGCTTCACCTCTAGAGTTCTTTTCCAAAATGAACTGCTGTTGTATTATTATATCCTGAGCCTTTTCAAAGTCTCTAGCGTGTTGCACCAATACCGGGAACATGGGCGAAGTAGGGGCCGGTAGCCACCCGTGAACGAGTGGAATGTTGAAAGCGGAATAGAGGACTAGTTCTCTCGTCTGTTCAAAATCACCGGGTTTGGGTTGAGGGAGAGGTCGGTTTTCTTGAACATTTCTGCTTCTCAAAAAATCTTCCGCCGATATCTCATCTGCGATAAATTTCGGATTGACGTTCATTCCCGTCCGGAGATTCATCAGAAACTTGAAGAGTTCGGACAGATCTCCGGTCCAGGATCCCGCGAGGACCAGCTCTTCGCACACCACATTAAGGAGTAGCTCAAGAGATAAGGTCTCTCGGATACGGAGTCCCTCGGAAAGTACCAAAGTTTCCCTGGAAAGCGACAGAACGTTGACAAGCGCAATCAGTGGACATGGCCCATTCTCGTTTTGAATGAGGATCGACGATTGTGTCAGCTTGTTGTTAGCCGGGTCGAGGAAGCGGACATGCTTGATTTGGTAGGTTTCAAGTGGTATCGCTGGTGGGACGGAAGTTGCTGGAGGGTGAGCTGTAATTTCTGAAGAAACCGGGATGGGCGACGTGCTATGGTCCGGCGCCAATTCCTTATCCGTTCCGGTTTCTCTTTCGTCTATATCTAGTAAACTCGGTTGGGGTTCCTTCTGGGGTACTTTGGGTGGGAGGAGTGGATGTGGGGCAACCGGTGGGGGGCCGAATGGATCCAACTCGGGTGTTTGCTGGAAACCTGGCGGGTTAAAACCTGCCTGGGTAGTACCTGCCTGGAGAGGGTGAGATATCGGTTGTTGGGTATATTGTTGGACTGGCTGCTGGGTATATTGTTGCTGAATATGTGGCGGGACGGGTTGTGGTGGAATAGGTTGAGAATGAGTTTGCTGAAACGGCTGCTGCTGCTGCTGCTGCTGGGTGGGTTGCACTTGGGCATACGGTGTGACGGTATGCTGAGTTGGCGGCGGGACCGGTTGCGGAGATGGTTGTGGGGGTTGCTGCTGAGTCGATGACGACTGAGCGATGACACCTCTACCACGGTGAAACTCATTTTCAAGCTGTTCTTCCAGAGAAAGGCCGGCGTTGGCGGGTGTCGGTGATACATCACGGGATGAAGAGGGCGAGTCCCACCAGTCCGCACTCTTTGGTTGTGCTGTGTTTTGAACGTCGCCAACAAACGGGTCCGGGGTTGGTTTGTCACCGTCCATTTGAAAGACGCCATCTTGAGCTGTCGAGATCGGAGGGAGGTCCTGACGGGGCTGGAGAGGCAGCTGGAGAGGCTGGGGGAATACATTGCCTATTGAGGATACGGAGTGGCTTCTCGGAGCTGCAGCGTGATAGCTGCTGGGCGGCAACGGGAGGCCAGCGGATGAAGGATGCGACGACTGGTCTCCGTTTTGTGGATATGGAGCTAGGTAGGGAGATGAATTCGGGCGGCCCGTGGTGGCGCCGGCACTTGTGGATAAATAGGATGTCTGGTCTAAGATGGAGCTGGTTAGCAAATTCGCCATGCTGGAGGAAAAAATGATTGAGTGGATCCAGGGGAGTGAGTACTTTGATAGCCTCCGTCGCTTTGCCCAGTACGTTGTTTCTGCAGTATTCTATACGGATTATGGTCGGGCAGAGCATCTTGGACGGGCTGTAGGTTGAAAGAAGAAGAAGAAGAAGGTGGTGCTTGTGGCGGTTGAGGTGGTGGAGGGATTCCCAATGCTGCTGCGGACTGTGACGGGATCGGAGAAGGATGAGGTGGAGGTTGAGGTTGAGAATGGTCTCCTGAACCATCGAAGGAACTCCCGACGCCACCAGGACGGGAGGTCTGCTCGAGCGTCACCATTTGGCGAGAAATGGGAGATGTGGTGGGACAGCTAGCTCGTAGCTCGTAGCGATGATGGTGGTGATGGTGGTGATGATGTTGTGATGGGGAGGTCGACAGGATGGGTTGATTGATGGTTGATGGATGGGATGGCGATGGGCGAAGGAGAGTGTAGTTGAGGTGTTGCGGAATGAGATGGGATTATATGCCTCAAATGAATTAATTCTCGAATACGACGAGCAGCTGCAAGGCTGTCCCGTAAAAAAAAACCCAAGAGTCCTCTTTTTCTCTCTCTTCCCTTCTCGATCGATCGAAATACTTCTGCCTGGTCTTAAAAGCTGTGGTGTTTCTGCAGGTGGTCAAAACCCACAAGCCTGATTTTAGTTAAATGGGATCAGACCCCGGCCGGACCTTGACGAAGGCGCAAATTCAGAGCTGTCAAACTGGGGCACTCCAGGCACGAACCCTTTCCAACAATTATCGATTAGATAGCTAGCCTGTTGCTGATATAATTATATTTTGGATCACAGGAGAAAGAAAGAAGAAATCAGTTCCTGGATACATACTTGAGTATACGATTATATTATTATATTCTGTCTCGAGCCCCAGCCCCCGGTTGATATCGATGCGATGGATGGATGTGTGCATACGTAACTTGCGGGCCGGTGTCCAATGACATCGCAATCGAACGCGTATTGGTCGACAAGGATTCCTCTTCTTCCAAGTACTGCAAGTGCAAGCTCCAGTTATCGATGGGCTTGCGCTTGTCGAATGCGCCACAGCTACTGTCTCACCGTTTTCGCCTGCCGCCACAGACTTCGAAGATTCGAGACGAAGTTTGTCTCACCCTGGGATCCAACAAATCAGTTCTAGTTGTATAACAATCCGGACGACTTTATCGATTTTAATTCAATATTTGAACACAAGACTTTTATCAGCCGGTATTAGTATTCAAAGAACTGGATTTTCAGGTATTTAATACATTTTCACTGAAAAATTACCGGACGCAAGATTTGGTTATTATCAAAAAACAAGTTCGCAGTCGAATTCGAAAAAAACTTATTCCGATAAATAAGTACTCATCAAGTCGAAGTCTCTATATAATATTACCCATATGACTTATCCATCAATCGGTATTCTCTTCAACGGAACCAAATTCGAGGCAGGTCTAATAATCCATATCCACCTAGAGTTCTCGTCGACGAGGAAATAAAAGCCGAATCTAGTTACCTACGATACTCATTCTCAAATAAAGAGCCCAGATACAATTCTAGAATCGATTTTTGAATAAAAAATACCTCTAGTAGTAGCACTGATATCTAGCAACATTTCCCCGATATCCTTCCCTTCTAAACAGGAACGTTCAAATAGATTCCACTTCGACTTTGGCAGCGGATAGCAGTACTTCTAGTTTTTCAGGGGGTGATTTGCGCAAATTCGTTAGCGCAATCGAAGGAGACCATTACCCATATACTTATATATGTGTACTTCGGCGCCATGAGCGTCTGAGCTTGTAAGAAGTTAGACACCGATATAAAACTTTTTTAAAAATCTCAAGTAAATATATTATTGTATACATACTTAAATACTTAAGTATATATATAGAGTGTGCCATTTAGTGTATCAGATGAAATTAACGAAGTCCAGAATGGTATCCTCAATCTGATATCCTCGGTTTCCATTTTTTGTCGTCAAGTTGAACGATTCGATCGCCTGATCGATCGGCCCGTCGATTGTATATTGTGTTGTGTGGCATTTTTCTTTTTTTGTCGCTCGCTGCATTTCTTCGTTTCTCGTCGCCATAAAAAAAAGTTTTTTTTTTTTTTTTTTTTTTTTTTTTAAGCCTTCACTTCGAACCTTTTGATATCATCACTATATTCGATATACCAAAAAAAAACTTCCTAAACTACCCCTAAAACTCCCCCTCCGTCCGAGTCGCATCCACAGTCGCCATAATGGGCAAAGGCCGGTCAAAGTACAAGCAGGGTCTCCCGGATCCAATCGAGACCTACCATCCACATCTCGCAAAGAAGCGCAAGGTAGACGACCTGGAAGATGCGAAGCCATCAAAGAGATCGAAGGATGATAAGAAAACCAAGACCGTCGCTATAACAGCACCCGAGAAGAAGAATAGGAAGCAGCAGCAGAAGGAGACCAAAGTTGTCGCGCCGACCAATGGTGTCAAATCAAAATCTACAACCGTTGTTACTACTGCTGCCTCCACAAAGAAGGTATCAAAGGACGCTTCGAGCAAAGCCAAGACCAATGGCAAGAAAGCTCCCCGGCCGTTGGATTCCGACGACGACGACGACAGCGACGACGCCGACGAGGAATGGGAGTCAGAGGGCGACGATGAAGATGTATCGGAAGGCAAGCTAGCCGCCGTGGATTTCATGGGTTCATCAGACGAAGACGACGATATGGAAGACGACGACGACGAGCCAGACCTTGATGCCGATGGTGATTCTGATAACTCGGTCTACGATTCCGGCGATGACGAAACCCGTCCAATCTTCTCCGACGACGACCTCTCGGGTTCCGAAGCTGAAGAGCAACTTACCGCGGCAAACATCGCCGGCCTCACCCGCAAACTAGACCTCCAGATCGCTCAAGAGGCAGAAGAGGCAGAAGCGGAACTCCAAGAACAGATAACCACCAACATTGGCCAAGACGAAATCAAACCTTTCGTCATCGGTGCCGCCACCGGTGGAAACGACGACGATGAAGAAGAAGAAGACGAAGCTTCCAAACTCTCAAAACTAGCACCGGACCTCGCCCTCCTTCGCACCCGCATCAACGACGTCGTTCGCGTCCTCGAAGACTTCTCAAACCTCTGCGAAGAAGGCCGCTCCCGTACAGACTACACCGAACAAATCATCACCGACATATCCTCATACTACGGTTACAGCCCCTACCTAGCAGAAAAACTCTTCCACCTCTTCTCCCCATCCGAGGCGCTCTCCTTCTTCGAAGCCAACGAAACCCCTCGTCCTCTGGTAATCCGTACCAACACCCTCAAAACCCACAGGAGAGATCTAGCCCAAGTCCTCATCAACCGCGGCGTAACTCTCGAACCGATCGGTAAATGGTCCAAAGTCGGTCTTCAAGTATTCGAATCCCAAGTGCCCCTCGGTGCGACACCCGAATACCTAGCCGGTCACTACATCCTCCAAGCAGCATCTTCCTTCCTCCCCGTCATGGCACTGGCACCGCAGGAAAACGAACGGTGTTTGGATATGGCCGCCGCCCCCGGTGGTAAAACAACATACATGGCAGCGTTGATGAAGAACACGGGATGCGTGTTTGCGAACGATGCGAATAAAATCCGTGCGAAGGGTTTGATCGGTAACATTCACAGATTGGGCGTGAAGAACACAATCGTGTGTAATTACGACGCTAGGGAGTTTCCAAAAGTTATCGGCGGGTTCGATAGAGTATTGTTGGACGCGCCGTGTTCGGGAACGGGTGTTATAGCGAAGGATGCGAGCGTCAAGACCAACAAGACGGAAAAGGATTTCTTGAAGCTACCTCATCTGCAAAAGCAGCTGCTTCTCGCTGCGATCGATTCGGTGGATCATAATAGTAAAACTGGGGGGTATATCGTCTATTCGACATGTTCGGTAACCGTGGAGGAGAACGAAGGGGTGGTAGAATATGCGCTGAGGAAACGGCCGAATGTAAAGCTGGTGGAGACTGGGTTGACTTTTGGGGTTGAAGGGTTTGTGAGCTTTAGGGGAAAGACATTCAACGAGAGGATGAAGATGACGAGGAGGTATTATCCGCACAAGTATAACGTGGACGGTTTCTTTGTCGCGAAGTTTAGAAAAGTCGGCCCTAGTCCGGCAGGCAGCGGAAATACTGTGTCCGTGGAGACAGCTGAGGAGGAGGAAGGGATTGTGGAGATGGATATTGATGATGAGAAGGCAGAGAAGGTAGAAAAGGATGGAAGCGCATTCCAATGGTCAGAAGACGAAGAGGATGCGAAGATTATCGAGAAGAGCTTGAAGAGGCAGAAGCGAAAGAAGGGTATCGACCCTCGTGCTGACCCTTCAAAGGCAGGCACGAAGGAGAAGAAACAAGAAGAAGAGATAGAGAAGAATGGCGAGAAGATAAACCCAGCCAAAGCTAGCGACGAGAAGAAGCAGAAGAAGGAAAAGTCGACGAAAACCAAGGGGTTTGTAAGAGTATCCGCCCAGAACGGCACAAAGCAAAAGAAGAGCAAATGAGCGTTTCAATTCTTGTATCATAAACGAGCACGATCAAATTTTCCATTCAATACCTGTATTTATAACATAATGACCAGTCAGTCTATCAGTACCAAGAAATTCAAAAAGTCATTGGTTTCATTTTCCAACATACAAGTACAAAATACAAACACCCATACTAATCCCAGTCATCATCATCATCGTCATCCTTCTTTGCCGACGACCGTATCGAACTCTGCCTCTCCTCCTTCTCTTCCTTCCTCTGCAACCTAAAATCATTAACCTTCACCGCTCCAACCTCCACCAGCAACTTCTCCACATCCGCCAACCCACACTTAACCCCACCCATACTCTTCAACGTCACAACCTGCTTCACAATATCCGTATCCTTATACACCAGTATCGTCGGACAATTACTCTCAGGATACCCCTCCACCGCCATCTCGGCCCTCATCTCGCAAAACTTCACATCGGGGAACTTCCCCGCCGCGGTCCGCCACACCTCCGTCAACAATTTCGACTCAACGTTCGCATAAGACGAAGAAGAGAGGTGGACGAAAACGTAGTATTGTTTGGAGGCTTCGGTTATATCCTTCGCGTAGTCCGGTTTCTGAACGGGGTATACGCTCCCGTGTGGTGAATTCTGGGAGAGGGTGGAAAGCTCGGCGAGTCGTTTCTGACGGTATGATTCGAGGAAACTCTCGTCTTCGAGGTCTTCGAGTTCGTCTAGTTCGTCGAGGTCTTTGCCCTCCAGACGGTTTTCGTGCGCCAGGCGGGATGCTTCCAGGAGGGCTTCTTGGATTTTGGCGGTAGGGGACGGTGGACGTTCCGGGATTATGCCATGTTTGCGTAGAATGTCGTTCCTGTTTGTTTTAGAGAAAGGGGGTTAAGATGGTGCCCTGTGGTGGCCGGGTGGGGTGCCCGGGTGAGCGGGGAGAAGTTGTGGTTAGTTGTGCTCTTATCTAAGCTAAGCTATATCGTAGAGAGGGGTGGACCAACCATTCAGTGTCGGCGTTCGGGTTGTCCACGGGGACGTTCATGGGCATATCCATCTTGAATCGGTCTGTATTGATATTGTTCTGAGAGACTGGATCGATAGCTTCCTTTTCTGGGAGTATATGTTGTGATGGGTGAGGGTCGGTGGGGGGTTTGAATTTATATCAAAGATTCTCAGTGGTTGGTGGGGCAGCCTAAAGTTGGGTGCGCAAGCTAAAGCTTCCTGCCTAGCCCCGCTGACGAATGCGCACGAATTCAAATACCACTTGGAATCGAATATGAACAAGTAAATACATGAAGGATGAAAATGAAAATTAGAAAAATAAAATGTTCAAAATATTAAATATGAACGCCCTCGATATCAAACATGCTGAAATAAAAATTGAAATAAAATACTCAATCTTAAGCTTGTGAATCGCCCAAGCCCCAAATATCAAATGTCAAATATGCGACCCGGTCCATAGTTCCCACGAATATATTAAAAATCGATACTCTGATATTAAAAAAAAATCCACTTCAAAAATCCATACCGTGCACTGTCGCCGTCCGAAACCCTTCATCCCAATCCTTCGAATACTCTTCCGTCTCCTCGTGGATCAACCACTCGATTCCAGAAATCAACCGCTTCACCGCCCTCTCCACCTCCTGTTCGCTTGAAAGCAACATCTCTTCCTCTTCGGTATCCGCATATGTATTTGCGAGCTGCGTACTGCCGGCCGACCGCTGCGGTTTTCGTGGTTTTACTCCCCAGCCGATCGGAAGTAGCATTCTTCGTCGCAATTTGGAGTCAAGAACGACAATAGCGTCGAGCGCTTGTCTCCCGCCGCCGAGTGGGTGCAGAAGGCCGAGTGAGGACGTAAGATGTCGAGTCCCGTCAAATACTATCAATTCAAGGATGATAACCAAGATTAGCGCTCGCTATCCCTTATAGCAAGAAAGGAATCCAAATCATGTCGTACTTATCGGTAGCGAAGATGTGTGCGGCGGCGGAGGTATTAAGGATACACCGTAAACGTTAACCTTAAAAGTCGAGAGCAGTGAAGACACAACGCTGTTCCGGTTTATTACAGTTCTCAATTAATTCATATTCATCTGGTCCCTGACGATCCAAAAAAAAATTCGTCCGGTGTGTTAGCGTCATGGACTAACCTCGCGGCATGTAAATGATCAATCGTACACCCTAAAAAGCAGAGCATCGTAAACCGACTCCCGTCCGAGATGAGCTCCGTGAAGCATCCGTCGTCGCTTAAACCCTCCAGGCCTGGTAGGAGGACGTTGACGTTGGCGTTTTCCGCTCTCTGGTCTAGTTTGATGCTGCTTTCGGCCGTTGTGACATACTCGGGACACGCGGTCCACTGTTTCGCGACGCGAGAGCGTTTATGATCGTCGCCATCTCGAGACGGTGGGCGTGAGGAAGGAGGAGACGGTGAGTCTAGCAGGATCGTAGCCGACCGTTTTCGGGAGAGTGAAGGGTGATTGGACACAGGCAGCATCGTCGCCTTCTTTTTCTGTGGATTCGGGTGAGGGGCGGTGGTTGTCGTGATCGAACCCCGGAACAGCGATGGACTGGGGCCGGCATTCTCGAGCTGCATCCTTGACGGTATTATATATAATATCTCCTCTCTCTCTGGCTCTCCTCCTCCTGGCGGCAGTGCGTCTAGACCCCTTTCAGCCTCAAAGTGGGAGAAAGAAACGATCCCGCCGCTATTTGGTTGGGCAGGGGGATTGTGGCCTGACTGTGCAGTGCAATGCAGCGTGGTTCTCTTAACCTCCTTGCTTCCTTTGTGATTAATATATAAATCCTGGTCGATTGTCGTCTGGACTGGCTCTCTTCTTTCATCTCTCTCGGGCGAAACGTACAACGAACAATGTTGGATTCGATTCGATCTCAGTTGGATCTGTTGGATTTAATCGCCCGCCATTTTCTTCCTTCTTCAAGTTTGGTACCTTTCGGTTCCGCTCTTCCTCTTCGTCGTGGTGTTTTCTGGTCAGTCAGTCAGCAGGGGAGACTGGGATCGAATCTTCGGCCGTTCGGCAGCACAAACTCGGTGTGGTGGAGCTTCCCCGCAGGAAACGGATGCACAAGACCGGACCCATTGTTCCCACCAGGACCAAAATGACGACGAGTCATGCCGGCCGCCAAATCGTGTCGTTTTGATTTCAATGCATATGAGACACATGTTGTACATATCTGTCGTTAGCAGTACTAAGCTGCATACGAAGATAGATAATAATTCTATTTAGACAAAAAGAAATATAAGAGGCATCGCCGCTAATAGTAAAAAGGTTCGAGCGTGAGCGGATCCGAATCATCCCGTCCCTCGCCGTAAAGCACTTCACACACGCCACCGATGGGGATATCCATCACCGCATCTGTCCCGGTGCTCCAATAGTCCTTCCAATCAATCATGCCATCTTCATAATCCACCTGTTCCTCTGCAGTGACCGCAAACTCATACTCTGACTCCCTCGGCATCTTGGCATCACGCTCAGGTAATATCTTACTCTTCCGCTTCTTTTTCCGCCGGCTCATCGAACCAACTTTTTCCACCGGCGAATAATTTTCACCACCTGTCGAAGGCGACGTGAGACCACCGTCGACATTAACATGACGCTCCACAGCATCCTCAATCGACTCCCACGTCTTCTGCTCATAAACCGCACTGCTACTAGCCCGTCGTGAATGCGCAGGTGTGGGCAACCCCCCCGACTGATCGTATCCCTCCGGCTGAATATTTACACCCCGTATTATCTTTCGATGTTTACTTTCATCAATCTCCACGATTGCCATCTTGGCCACTTCGTCGACAATGTTCTCTAGCGATGTCAACGGTTTGGTCAGATACTCGATATTGTAAGAGGCGAGAGCTACGTAAATGTATATTATAGTGGCGACGAGGTATGCCGGAACCGCTAGTGACCACCATCTGTTGTAGAAATAGTGTATTCCCAGAAAGTGTAACATGGGAGCTGGGAGGTATGACCAGAGGATATATATAACTGTGAAAATCCCAAAATTTCAGTAACTCATTCCATATGATAGCATACTGTTGATATGAAGGGAAAGAACGCACTGAATGCGAGAGTGCTTGTAAGGTATAGAACGAAGCCATAGTATTCGTAGGTAGGTACTTGAGGAGCAGCACGTGCTGTCGATTGAGGTTGTCGGCTTGAATTCGGGACTTCACTGTCCGACGAATCCGGTGTAGCGGGACGTGAAGGTGTAAAAGGAGGTCTCAGAAGAGACGTAAGAGACGGCGATGGTGGTAAAGGCTTTTTATTATTACAAGTTAGCTAACCCGAATCCAATGGCTTTCCGAGACTGTCTGGTGGTTGAACATACTGTTGGTGGCCGATTGTAGAAGGGTGGAAGGAGTGTCTGAGCTATCGGAGACTCGCTCGGACTCGGACTATCCTGAGAAGAAGTTGTCGAATCAGAAGACACGGAGGATGCTCTTGATCTCGAGCTCGAGAACACCTTTGAGAATGGGGATCTTGACCGAAAGCCAGGGCCTCCCGCTGTCAGGGAGGCCCAGCTCCGACTTCGCTCGTCCATGGGACCACCGCACGATCACTCAAATAGGTCGTCGCCACCAGATGAAAGGAGGGGTATTCTATTGATGCATCGTGTCATCGAGATGAGGATATAGCCGATGCTGTGTATGGAAAGCTTGGACCCAATGAAGGAGTTGGTTGATTGAGGTTGAGGTGTGCTTGAACCGCGGCTCGCTTAGGCTTCAAATTGATTAACTAGCAAGGCTCGAGTTTTAACAAAGCTTCGCGTAGATGGCCATATGGGTGGGCAGACCTGGTAAAACGTTTCGAGCCATGCATGTGCAGTCATGATCGTGGCGACCGTATTGGGTAGCCCAAGTGATGCATCTCGGTGGGATTTATCCCGCAACGTGGGCTGTGATTTGACGTTGGAGCTTTGGACGGAGAAACTTAGCTTTGGAGCTCATCCTGGTACTTCTGTCGGACCTCCACCCGCCGAAAGACAAAAACCGACTTGTCCCACCACCAACTAACTTTTACCTACTTGTAGTTACTTACTAGCTACCTAGCCAACTCGAATTCCTCTTCACGATTTATGCGTGTTACACTCAGACGGAACTCTTCCATCATTCAATATATCATTAACCGCGGACAAAATTTAAAGTGGGGGAGAAGGGAGAAAAGGAATTTTAAAAAAAGGTGGAGCTGTCAACGGCAATCAGGACTTTATCCCTATATAAAGTAGTTAGAGCCCGCCTGCCAGTTTCCGATCTAACCGCTGCTAGATCCCCGAATATATATCTATAAAATAATATATTACCGTCTAGGCTAGGATATCGATATTACAACACATTGATATAACGAGCCTCATATTGTTATCTTCTATCATATAAGTATATCAATATATCAATTAATCAGTTGATCAATATATATATCTTCAATTGATATTAATATATATTTTGATATATTAAAAGCTTCCCACGCGATGGCAACACACGCCGAAAAAGTCGTTACCGCATTGAGCTCCAATTGGACCTTCAAAGAAAAGGACTCGAAAGACGAATGGTTGGAGGTCGCACAGTTTCCAACAAATATCCATCTCGATTTGATCAAGCATAAAAAGTAAGCTAGCCTTTGCGCCACAGTCGGGTTTGGTTTCTAGTATACTATTTTCTTGAGATTCCATTGCATTTATCAATTAAGAATTCGTCGGGGATAACATTATGCTAACGAATAAACTGTAGGATTCCAGACCCCTTCTTTGAGAGAAACGAGCTCAAGGTCGGCTGGGTTGCCGAAAAGCATTGGACGTACCGAACGGTCTTCCCATCTCCGTCCGGCCTCAATGAAGGAAAGGCATACATCCTCGCCTTCGATGGCTTGGATACATATGCAACCGTCCTCTTGAACGGCAAGGAGATTCTCGAGAGCGACAACATGTTTATAGCTCACAGAATCGACGTCTCAAGCCTGCTTTCTACTAACGGGAAAGAAAACGAGCTGTTGATTCATTTTGAGCCCGCGCTTGAACGTGCAAAGCAGATTAGAGATGCACATCCAGATCACATTTGGAAATGCTGGAACGGAGACACCGCTCGTCTGGCCGTTAGAAAAGCTCAGTATCACTTCGGGTGGGGTAAGTGTCACTTCGCAATCAATGTCTAGAGCTCCCCTCGAATAAGATAGCTTCCTGGTGGAGTTGTTTCTTTCTTTGCAATTTCCTTTTTCGCCCCGTGTTTAGCTTGCGTGTCTGCTTCACCTAGCGAATACGAGGGGCACCGTTGGAGACGAGCTGATTCTGATTGGTGATCTCAAATTTCAACAGACTGGGGTGGCGTCTACATCACCTGTGGTCCATGGAGGGATATCCGACTCGAAGAGTACTCGGCCCGACTTTCCGACCTTGTAGCTTCCGTCCAACTTACCGACGACAATAAGCAAGCTACCGTGACCGTAACCGCGCACGTCGATAGTCCTAAAGATGCAAACATTGCCGCCGCAGCCAAGGTTGTGTTATCGATTGCGGATGAAAATAATGTTTCCGGCTCCACCTTACCCCTGGAATCAACTGCAGGAATCAAGGCTGACGGCTCTTCCGTCGCCACATTTAAAATCGACGACCCCGCTCTCTGGTGGCCTCATGGCTATGGAAAGCAGAATTTATACACCGTGGCTGCGAGATTACTAGGACCCGATAACTCAATCATTGACAGCATTACCAAAAGAACTGGAATTCGAAAAGCAGAGGTCATTCAAGAAAAGGATAAACATGGCAAAAGTTTCTATTTTAGGATCAACGGTGTCGACATTTACTGTGGAGGAAGTGACTGGATTCCCGCCGATAACTTTACTCCCAGGGTAACAGCAGAGAAATACAGAGGCTGGCTGGAATTAATGGTTCACGGCAATCAGGCGATGGTGAGAGTATGGGGAGGAGGCATTTTCGAAGAAGACATCTTTTACGACCTTTGCGACGAGTTGGGTATACTGGTCTGGCAAGACTTTCTCTTCGGCTGCGGCAATTATCCAGCATTCCCAGGGATTCTAGAATCCATTACAATTGAAAGTCGCCAAAACGTTCAACGGCTACGACATCATCCCTCGATTGTGATTTATGCAGGAAATAACGAAGACTATCAATTGCAGGAAACATACGGGCTGACCTACAATTACGAGGATAAAAACCCGAATAACTGGCTCAAGACCGACTTTCCAGCACGATACATTTACGAGAAAATCCTACCTGAGATCGTTGAAGAAGACGGGAACGGTGTCTTTTATCATCCTGGAAGTCCCTGGGGTGATGGAAAGAAGACTTCGGATCGTACGGTGGGAGATATGCATCAATGGAACGGTAAGGTTACGATATTTGAATTTGCTGATAATGCAAACTAACAATCGGATAGTATGGCATGGCACTCAAGAAAAATATCAAATATTTGAACATCTTGGCGGCCGTTTTAACAGCGAATTCGGCATGGAAGGGTTCCCGCATATCCAAACAATCGATTCATTCTTATCACCAAATTCGAGCGAACGGTACCAACAATCTTCAACCGTCGACTTTCACAACAAAGCGGACGGTCATGAACGACGCATTGCGACGTATCTAGTGGAAAATTTCAGGACGGTGGAAGACTTTGAGGTAAAATTTCAAAGAATAGCGTCATCGATCTTGACATCTCAAATGCAATCTTGGTTGCATAACAATATTCCGAAGTCTAACCGGCGGATGAAATTAAACTTTTCTAGGGATTTATCCACCTCTCACAGTTGGTTCAATCAGAGGCCCTCGCTTACGGCTACCGAGGCTGGCGACGACAGTGGGGGGATTCGCGACGTTGCGGTGGGGCGCTAGTTTGGCAGCTCAACGACTGCTGGCCCGGAATATCCTGGGCAATTGTGGATTACCACCTACGGAAAAAACCTTCCTACTACACCATCGCACGGGCCCTACGGCCGCTCGGAGTGGGCATACAACGGGAACACTGGGACTGGAGCGTCACCCACGCTAGACCTCTACCGAAAACGAAATGGGAAACTTGGATCACAAGCTCAAAAGTGACTGTGGCAAAAGGGAAGCTAGAAGTGAGGTTCATTTCGATTTCCACAGGGAAAGATGTAATGAAGCCGTTGGTGAAGGATGATATCGAAATTGTCGCCAATGGTACCACGGATAAGATTTTCACCGGAGAAGTGGATAACGTCACGACGGAGCCGCATGTCTTGTCGGTCACGCTATGGGTAGATGGCAAACTAGCCGCACGAGATGTGGATTGGCCACAGCCTCTTAAATATCACTCGTTCGAGGATCGTGGGCTCAATGTACGATTCCAACTACCCGAGAAAGCAGAAGGGGAAAAGAGAGACGCTCAAGGAAAGATTTTGGTTACGGTGGAGAAACCACTCAAGGGATTAGTTTGGGAGGAGAGGACGGGAGTGCGGGTGAGCGACAGCGCTATCGACGTGGTTCCAGGCGAAGAGGTTGTCGTGGATGTATTTGGCCTCTTGAAGGGCGACAACGAGTTATCCTGGAGATTCTTGGGAATGTAAGGTACACAAAAAAAAGAGGTGGCCAAAACGATAACTATCGTCGTATTATCGCAGGATCTTCGTCATGGGCCTGGGTAAAAGTTTCGAATTTAACGAGTGTTGAAAATGAATTAACCGAAAACCTCTGTTGGCGGGGGAGAGGCGAGCTCTTCCTCTCGTTTAAATTTATATTTCGATACGGAACTTGCGAATATCAAAGCGAAGGCTAGGGAAGGGGAACGAAAAAAAAAATGTCTTTGCTTTTATCCTTGGGCAGGGATATCATTCAATCAAACTTACCGAATTAACCAGCAAATGACTTTCAGTTTACTCTTTTTTCCCTGTGCCTTTTACTCTAAATTTTTGGCTCTCGTGATAGCAAAGATCCCGATCTTTGTCATTTTTGTAATCAGACAAGGTGCCCGATTTATGGTAACGCAGGGCATTGGTGGAGAAACTTTAGAAGGTTCTCCAAGGACAGGCAAGCACACATGTTTCACCGTTTCTTCCCCTGAAATCCAGGGAAATAGATAAAATAGAAACAAAAGTCGGACAACCGAGCCGCGTGATCATCATTTAGCTCTGACAGACTCAAGCACGTTTGGGACGTCCCGAAATTCCCTTGTCGCCTATATAGTTCTACCAAAAGTGGTATCAAAGCCGGATTGCGGAGCGAAGTTCATTCGAGAAAACTATAGTCTGGTGGAGGGGTATCGATTCGATGTCAATACCCGAAAATTCGATTACCTGGTACGTCCGGATATCCTCAGAAGAAGTGGGAAGGGTCCGTGTGCAGTGCACCAGAAGTTAACACACGTACATACTTACGCACAGTCTTCGTATATCTTCGAAGCGAATATATGTTTCTCAACATCCGCTGGGCTGGTATTGGTAACTGTACCATTCATAATATATATAATATGTAACGTATGCACATGCACGGACAGTTGGTAATCAAAGGAAAACTTTTGGAGGCGCTTTGCATAGATTTTCTGGAACTTGCAGAATTACCGTATTCATCAAGATGATACGATATTCGCTCACTCGTCTGTTTGGTGTGGGAAAAGGCGGATTCGAGGCTAGGGAAAGGCATGCAAGGTCTGATCGCATCGCAGGCAAGCTGCATACATACCCAACTGCGGGAGCGGTTGGATGGTATGTGTGCTTGCACCCTCTGGAAAGAAAAAGGGTGGTGTCGACCTGTCGGACAAAGAGGATTTTTGATGTCAATGCTTGTGGGCTTTTAGGCTGGTTTGCCCAATTCCATCAGATTGATTGATTGAACGGACAACTTTAGCGACGACACCTGATATCTCGGACAAGTTGACGGGGAAGTGGGGTGGAATGCCATTTCCATGGAAGAAAAAGTCACTAGTGCTGGTTCAGATATCGCAATTGGCCGGTGGCCTTTCGAGTGCATTTCGACCCGCATAATCACTTCCCAAAGAAAGCGCTCAGACCCTCGAACAACTCTCCTTCTAGAAAGTAACGAAGGTGGAGCCATGCGTAATCCAAGCAATGTTTCCGCGCTAGTTTTTACAGGTTCCGCTGCAGAAGAAGCCGGCGAGCCATTGAAAAATGTTAGCAAAATCGTCCTTCGAACAAGCTTAGAGTATGTCTCATCATTTAGACTCACTGGATTGGTCAACTAGAAACCCCACCTGGTTCTTAGCTTCGCCGGTGGGAAAATTGATAAAATAGAGGAACTCGAGGACTCGAGTACGTAACTTCCAAAGCCTATGTATCTCTGGATTACTTTGGCATTCCAAAGATGGATGAGTATGCATTGGGAGGTCGCGTTGGCCTAAGCTAGCTATGGCCTTTTTTGATCTGATACGCTGAATAGGAGCCGAATCTGATATAAAACTTGGTACACAACATGGATGTGTACCGACACGATCGGAATTTGACAAGGTGCAGACGTAAATCCTTAGCAAGAAGAAAAGAAGACCCTGGACCAGCCTCAAACCCAGGTGCAGAAAACTCGCATGGATGGCCAATTGGTTTGCCTTTAACTTGTGTCTGCAGTGATTCGAAGTGCAGACCGGAGCGGTTTGATGGGACAGGATGGTTAATTCAGGAACACCATCACGGCATATCCGTTAAATGAAAACAAAAAATAAAAAGTTCCAGATAGTTAGCTAAGGACAAATACCCTGCCGTTCCATATTCGCAAGCCGAGACTAACTCACAAGCACATTTTTGTTGATTGAATACGGCCTGGCTGTCGTCTCCCAAGCAGTCTTTATGGTGGGCTCATATCCATTACTCGTGGCAAGATGGCACCCAGGAGCTATTCCAACATCATCCAGCCGTGGTTCCTGAATATTAATTAAGTCTCTATATTTTATTGTCTCGAAATCAATATAATGTTCGGAAAGAATTGTGTTCCCAAGAACCGGTTCCCAAGTGATTCAGATACCGAGCCGCTCGCTCGCAATTGGTATGCATATGGGCATGGCCAAAGCATTCAGCAGGGCTTCGTGCTTCACCCCCAGGATCAAACCAATCATGGAGTAAACCTGGGGTAGAGAGTAAGCATCAATCCAGACGGTACACACCTGGTATGTTTGTCAATATCTAGTCGAATTTTTGGTATTTAAGTAGATGCAACCAAGCCCAGGTTGTACCTTTTTTAATGTTATGCTTGATAAGTTAATCGTATCTGCATGCATATGTGCATATGGTAGCGCTTTATTTTTGGTCAAGGGACAACCACCTACAACCGGACCTTGACATAACCAGTCTCCAAATCCAACCACCTCTTCTTCACTCGCCCTTCCACTGCATTGCTACTACTTTTATAATTATTTTCATGGTTTTGGCCAGCTCTAATCTCTTTTCTTCTTCACCTTCGTTCTTTTCGCAAAATCCTTGGATCCTTTCACTTCGCTTCGAACTCTTTAATACTTAAGTAATTTCGAAATTTCTCACTAAATGCTGTTTCAAGATATCTTCACCTCACGTCTTTCAATTCGTTTTATACCTTTAGCAGGCTAGGTGTTTGCCCATTGTGATTGCTCTTGTGCTGCATGTATTTTCTAGCACTCGAAAACGTTTAAAACCTGAATATCCGCAGAAGACATCGCCAGTGGTCTCAGAGATATGGACGCCCATAATCGAATGCCATCACCATACCAAGTTATAAATCCTCCTATTTCCGCTGGTCCGGGCGTTGAATATCCACCTGATTTTGATGTTCACCATCACCTATATCAACAGCAGCAGCAGCAGATGCAGCAATTACAGCAGCAGCATCAGCATAATATTTTTCAATCGAGTGGGATAGCTCCGATAAATACTCAAATTTCTACAAAAACTCGTGCGTCTAGCGTCCAGAGTTCCCAATCGCCCACAACAACAATGAATGGAGGAATATCAGGCAGTGGAGGGTCTCATACACCTACAACACCTACTGCATCCTCGAAGAAACCGCCGATAGGTGCATGCATGTCCTGTAGGAAGAGAAAGGTATTGAAAAAAGCAACATTATTTGATAGAAACTCGCGGACCGTTGAACTGACCGGATTTCTGGATGTGTGTAGGTCAAATGCGATAACAAGAAGCCGTGCGGCCAATGCGTCGCCCATGATCGAATATATGATTGTTTATACGTGCAACCAAGGCAAAGAGTTTATATCACACAAAAGTAGGTAATTCACAGTGTTTTCTTGATAACATCATTCTTGTTCCTTACTCCGCACTTTGGAGAACTCTGGATGGAGTCTCAGGCTCAATGAAGCTCGGTCCCTAGCTCATCCTTTTGAACGGTGCCCCGTTTGACCTCAATCTTCTCGCTTGCTACGCCTTTTGGCTTCTCCTACCTCTCCACTTTTTTTTCCTTCAAATGCGGATCCGAAAGACACTAAAATTGTTGGTATTTGTGGATTACACTTTTTTTTTTTTTTTTTTTTTTTTGTTTGGAAACTATTATCGCTTGGAAGCCTGGGCTGCAGCTGGGTTTTGGTTCACCCAGAAATCCAAACGAGACGCGCTATGGGTTTGCGCAACCTTTAGCCTTTTTCGATGGAACTGCCCAAGCACTTCGGACCAAGTTGCTCCGTCTGTACGGACCCTGGCCCGCCAGTAGCTTCGGGAAGGCGTCCCGAAAGACAGAGGCTCGTATCGCCACCATGGCATTTAAATGCATTTCTATTTATCTGAATATGCATCTTGTGCTTCCATCTCTCGTTCCTTGAAATGTGTTGCCGGAATAACTTGATATTCTTCGGTATTCAAGCCCAGGGTCCAGAGTGAATGCATGGGCTTGCGAGAGTATCGTGAACGTTTAGAGATAATACCCTTTGGTACTTGGTTATACCTGTCGCGAGGGAAGTACAGTATTGTGCTGAAGGACCAAGAAGATACACTCTCTTTTCTCTCCAGGATCCAAAATGCATCTTCTTTTTTTGATACCATCGCCAATGCATTTTTGTAACACTGGCCTTCATTTAGTTCGCGAATACCGAAATGCTTACAGTCCTGTTTCGCAGATACACCAAAGAGTTAGAGGAGCGGGTGTCCATGCTCGAGGGTTTGGTTAAGCAGCACTTGCCAAACATCGACATCAATACGTTGGAAGGTCCAGCATCCTCGCCATCTTCTTTATCACAACAATTCTCTCTTAAAACCGGGGCATATTCTGGCAACTCTGCCACAACCGATACGACGGATCCAGATATTGGTGACAAGACTCTTCCCGAAGAGACACCTTTGAACTGCGATGGATATGAGTGGGATGAGAAACAGGTCTTCAACGAGATTGCCTCTGTCGTTGACGGAATGGCTTCTCTTTCCGTAGATGTTGATAAGGGATCCTCTTATCTAGGTGCCTCGTCCGGTGCTGCCGTATTCCGGATTGCCAGACAGTTATCCAAGAGACAAGGAACATCTGCGATGTCTGCATCTGAGACATGGGCTGGCCTTGACGTCGATTCGTGCAACTCTTCACCTTCTATGAATCAAGGCCAAGGTTTTGGGATACCAAAAATGATGCCTGCCGGCGAGACCAATGGTGCCGGTACTCCGCCTTCTCATGTGGCCGATGACTTGATCAGGGCATACTTCACCTATTTCCACAAATCGTACCCGGTTCTACACGAGCCAACCTTCCTCGCTCAATACAAAGGTGTCTTACCTCGTCCCGTGGATGGATCGTACGTATTACCATTCAAATAGTCATATATTCCTTTCAACCACGCTAACGGAATACACTTCCTAGTTGGCCGTTGATTCTCAACATGATATTTGCAATTGGGTCTTGGACAAGCTCAACTGCGCCAAATGATGTTGACATTTACTACTACGAGCAAGCCAGGCACCATCTCACCGCTGATGTATTTGAATCTGGGAGACTCGGCATGGTCCAAGCCCTCACTTTGATGGCAAATTATCTCCAAAAGCGGAATAAGCCAAACTCTGGTCATATAATCATGGGGATTGCCATCCGTATGGCTCTAAGTCTTGGGCTCCACAGAGAATTCCCAGATTGGAATGTTGTCCCACTCCAAAAGGAAATCCGGAGAAGAGTCTGGTGGAGTCTCTTCGTATTGGACGCCGGCGCGTGTGTAACACTTGGGAGACCGGTAACATTTGGCGAGGGCACTCTAGGGGCGCTTAATGTTCGACTTCCCTTGAATGTTCAAGATGAGGTATGTGATTAAATCTTCCCCTATGCAACTTACAAAGTTATTATGTCAAAAAAAAAACCTTGCATTGATAGATTTTTTAAAGCTCATGACGTCCACACAGGATTTCCCCACGTCTGCGGCTATGGTACCAACGCCTTGTAACGAACCGACGCCATACAGCTGTTTAATCGCACAGGCTACATTCGCCAAGGTCGCTGTTAAGATCCATTCTCGATTACTCGCCGGGAGTCTGTCATCCTACGAGGAAATCCAGCCTTTTGATGAAATGATCAATCGATGGGCTGCGTCGCTACCGACATACCTTGCTGTTGACGAATCTCCTAGCGAGCCTGCATGGCTTGCCCTGCCTCGTGGCATTTTCTGGTGGAGAGCCCGTGATTTAAGACTCATTCTGTACCGCCAGCTCTTCTTCAATCTAGTCATGGAGGGGAAGTCAGGTAAATGGGGCTCGCTGAGCGGAGAAAGCAAGGACAGCAAACTCTCAGAGAAAACAAACGAAAAAGTCATCAATATCTGCCGGGAGGTTGCAAAACAATCCATTAATGGCATACACAACTTTTACAGAACCCAGCCTCATAACCAGGGTGGCACCTGGTATGTGGTATACTTTATATTCTCGGCGGTCTTCATACCTCTGGTATCACTCCTAGCGGATCCACTCGAAGAAAATGGCGCGCCGGGTACTGAGAGTGCAAACGCGAAAGACTGCAAGGAACAGATCGATAAGGTTCTTTGGGTTATGCACGCTGCCAAATCGGTTATACCTACGGCTGGTCGGTGTATGGATGCTATCAACTCTCTTCTCTCTCCATTGAACCAATACAAAGACATTGGGAGGCCTCATATCAACAGCCAAGAAGATAGTACCATGACTTCTCTCCCAGACAGTGAAACTACTCTTCAAGGAAGTGGTATCTTTAAGACCGAACCGGGAAGTTCTAGCGGCCGAAGCAATCTCTCAGTGATCAGTGAACATCAGCAGACCCAGTACGGCGCTAGCAACTATGATTTCCTAGAACAAGCCAACTTTGATTTCTGGCTTAACGGCGGTATGGTGAATAGCGTTGACCCGAACGCTGCCAACAACCTAGTCGGCCCGTTCAATCCGAACGTTGCAACCTATGTCCCACAACAAAATCATGTTGCATGGCAAGATGGGGACGTCATGAATAGCATGAGACCTAGCTGGTCTGAGTCGTACTGGTAAATATAAACATCTCCATCCGTATTCTCTTCGTTTGTGTACATATATTATTAATTTAGAGCCTTTATATTTTTTGAGCTTATTTACCTTCTTGTTACTATTCTCCTGCATTTACGCTGTATAAAATTGCGAAATTTGTCCTTGGTTGCATTCTTTGGTGGATTATTTGGCAGACTAAAGGGATCCTAGCTTTTTACGAGTCTGAAGGGGAAAAGCAGGAAACTCGGTATTATATTTTATGAGGCGTTCCATAGCACATGCATGCACTTTGCAAAAGGTCTCGAATTTTATATCAGTTTTCTTATTTTTATATGCATCGATTTTTGCATTGGTCACCCGTTTATCTCCCCAAGCTTTTGCTCGAGTATTGTAGTATTGATGTATTATTACATATCGAAGGCCAAACTGTTTTTGATTCCGTTTTCGACCAAACATTTTTTGGCTCTTTCTTTGATCTTCTTTTATTTATCTTTCGGGCTATATTTTCTTCGGCAATTGTCAGAGGTCCAAAAATGAAAATAGCATTGACAACTCAAGAACGGATTGGAATGTGAAAATGGCTTGGATCCGAAATCATTTGAATGAACTTAAGACGCCAGGCGTGACCGCGCTTACGTACGCTTCTAGCTAAATACCCATGATGGAGGAATTATCGATAAGTCATCCATTTAAGCTCATTCTGTGATCTGTGGGTAGCCACTAAAGCTATAATTATAATGTTGTGTTATTGCGTGGCCCTTGACGAAGCCCAATCCCCAAAAACAAGCCCCAGCTACAAGCAAGGCGAACTCAAGCATAACGTTGTGTAACCTTGCTTTTGAACCTTACGTAATTACCTCCAACCTCAAGCTCTCTCTCTCGCATTCCGCGGGCTCGATGTCTCTCAAAACTGACCACCATCTGATAAACTAGATGATCTGATAAACTGGCCGGAGTAGAAATGCCCGATCTCCGATATATCCAAAGCTATAATACCCTGGCCGCCCAGCCTCTTGATCCTTCAAATCTTGATTACCTAAGTACTTACCGCGAATTGCAACATTTTCAACACACACCTGGTCACACATAGAATTCTTTTTTTTTTTTTTTGTTTGAAATACTTTTAAAAATGAAAATCGTAATTGTCGGAACAGGCATCTCAGGCCTCACAGCCTACCATTTCCTCCATCGCTTTCTCACCCCATTGATCCCAGATGTAGAAATCGTAGCCTACGAATCATACAGCACCCCATCGATAGGTATCGGTGGAACACTCGGTCTGGCGCCCAACGGACTGTACACAATAAAACTCATCTCGGAAGAAGCCCACGCGAAAATCCTAGCGTCAGGATTCCCATGTGCGAAATTTGAGATGAGAAATTCCAAGGGGAAAGTGTTGGGGTTGATGCCTGCTGGGTCGCCGGAGAGGTATCCCGGTACCGGTGGTGAGGTGATGCATTCTAGGGCGGCGATATACGAGGAGATACTTAAAGTCTTGGAGGGACAAGGGGCGAAGATACATTATGGAAAGATGGTTACCGCGGTTACCCCCAAGGAAGATGGTGTTGAGGTTGCCTTTGCCGATGGGGAGGTCGTCATGGCGGATCTCGTGGTTGGAGCGGATGGAATCAAAAGTACCGTTCGAAAAGCCGCTTTTCCCGGTGTAGAAGCTAGGTTTGAGTAAGGGAAAACCCTTTTCCTCACATTCGATATTATGAGGTTGGTATTCTATAGACTTGTAACTGACTATAGACTGGATATTGATCTAGGGGTTTAGTTGGGGCCGGAGGCGTCGTTCCGGCTAGTGCGATTCCAAAATGTGATCTCCCAAAGGAGATTCCATACGATTACAAAAGCACCAAATACTCCCCGATGGTGATGACATTTGGGAGTAATGGATTCTTCGGATACTCGCCGATAAACTCCGAGCCGGGTGATGGAATGAAATACCAGTGGTGGAGTACAGCGGAATCTACAGATGAGAGTCGCAACATTCCAATCGAGGAGATAGAACGACAGTTGGTCGAACGACATAAAGATTGGATCAGCCCGAACGGCGAGAAGTCAATTATTGAAATAGTCAAGTAGGATTATTTTCCCGACACCGTTTTACGTTTTGAATATTAATAAAGTATACAGGTTTGCTGTTCAACAGCACAAAGAAGCTGCGGAAACCGAGAGATCAAAGAAGATAATGGTAATGCCAAATTACTACATGCAAGTGATGGATCAATACAGTAGCGACGATGGGAGGATACTGTTGATGGGAGACGCGGCACATGGTAAGCATGGTGGATGTCCCTATGGAAGATCCACATTTGTTAAAAAAAATATGGTTTTTTTTTCTAGTCATGCCACCTCATTCCGGACAAGGCGTCTCACTAGCCTCCGAAGATGGTTATGCCTACGCGAAACTCCTAGCTCATGCAATCGAACGCACTAAAGCGGTTGAATCGAACGACTATAAAGAAGCTCTTGCCACAGCGGGTAAATACTATACGGAAATGCGCAAACCTCGGAACGACAAAGTCATGGCGATAGCGGCAAGATCTGGAAACCACAAGAAGACTCTTACCTGGTGGCAAGAAAAAGTGAGGGATTTCTTCTTTGTAATGTTTCGTAAGTATAACTTTGAATGCTAGACTAGGGGTAATATAGCTGATGTTGAATTAATTTTATTTAGTGAGATTTGTCTCGGAGGGTATACAAGACCCAGTGGCCGGGTATAAGGTCGATGAACAGGTTGAACAGTTCTTGAAGACTAAACCATGATCCTCAAGTCGGAGATGTTGTGATCGCGCGCAATGCTTGGGTTGCTTTTACATTTTACTCTCTACTCTTAGCTAGAACATGATGTACATACAGTATCCCTAATATATATTAATAAATTAATCAAGTAGCGTCTACCCCACGGAAAGAAGCCATCTTGTCTTTTACAGATCGATTTCTAGGTCTACGCTTTGAACAATTTTGATGTGGTATCCTGAGATGAAGAAGTAAAAGGAGAGTATACTCGGCAAAAGATAAATTGGTGTAGGTTATTTGGTTTAATTAGATATCCAGTGCACTAAAGTTCTTAAGCAATTGGACAGATACTGATCTAACAATATTGATATGACCGGTTTAACAACACAAAATCTTCCTAAAATACCACAAGTTACACAAGGAATGAATAGATCCAAAGCCGAAAACTATCTCATAGCTAGCCTATTGGCACATAAGCGGATCTGTGTATATATATATATTCTCACAAATAAGCACGAAAGAGGCCAAATCAGAGAGAATTAAAAACACCCCATGTTTTTGCTTCCGAATGGGATCCCCACGTGGAGTTAATAGTTGCGATATGTTGCATATACAGATAGTATACACTACCCCCTAGAATCGTATTGAGGTTGACATATTTGGAACAGATATCTGCAAGATTCTAGAGGACCTAATGGAAGTTGACCTTCCCTATAAGCTCCCCAATTCACAAATAATATTCGACACACTCGAAGATCTATATATAAATTCATAAAACATCATGTTCCCGCTTCAAACCCTCATCATCAACATCATCCTAATAACGCACCTAACCCTCCACACACCAGTATCAGCTTACTACCAAATACCCCTCCGCAGCCTCCGCAGCCCATGGTTCGGAAACCTCCCAAAATTCACATCCGGCGTTCTGGGCCAACACGGCAACAGGGACTCCCTCAAAATAGGCGAATGCTTCCGATCCAGCCAACGTGACAGGGGCGATCTATCCGCCATGGGAATCTACAACAAACCGGGCCTGCCCATGGCCACCGCTGTCGCATTCTACAGTAATAGTGTCTGCGGCGCGTTTAAAAGCCATAGTCCCGGTCCTCCCTCGTATATTGCCGTGCTCGACCCCAAGAGCCCCGGTGGGGTGTGGGTCGTCAATTTTGTGAAAGGGCTAGGCGAGCCGGTGACGGTGGCGTCGTGGAAAGCCATCGATTACAATGTTGCGATAAAACGAGGCGGGTTGTTGGGCGGGCCGCAAAAAAGCGGATCTTTATATGATGTCGCCGCGAGGAGTTCGGTGAAAAAAGGTGGTACTGTTAAGAAGGTGTACGGGGAGCAGAACAAGTTGAACGGATTGACCCGTCCGGGTGATATATATATTGCTCTCAGGGATGCTACGGAGAGGGCTATAACCCGTGGATCGAAAAATATCCCAAATACAATTGACGAGTGGTTGTTCCGAGAGGAAGGGGAACTCACCGGAGCTGCTGCTGCTGATCATGCTCAGACAGAAGATGAAAACTCAGATCCCATAGTATCACAGGGTAACGTTCCCGAGACTGCGATTATAGAAGAGGAGAGTGATAACATACAAATGAACGTCGCGCCAGGGAAACCTACCCCTAAAGGACGCGGGAAAGCTGCCTCGAAGAAGTCCAAGAAAGTTTCTGCGAAGGAATTGAGGGATGATTCTGACGACGAACCGATATCAGAACTCCATGCTAAATATCTTGACCCGCCGAGATACGAGCGAGGGATCCAAGCTAATTTCGAGGCCTTCCTTACCGACCCTGACGCTCCCTTTCCAGACATCATCGAAGAGGAAGCAATAGAAACAATCCCGGAGAACAAGCCCCAAGGCGAGATACCTACAAATACAGACACGGGATACGAAACGCCAGATGAACAACGGTTGGTGAAAGGGAGACCACTTGAGGAAATAGACGCAGAAATAGAGGTAGAAATAGATCAACCCGCCGAAGTGATAGATCTCGATGCACTTGATGGCCGCGCCAGAAAGTATGAAGACTTTATTACAAAAGCCGAGCCGTGGACAGACACAGGAGAAGATCAGTGGGTGGTACAAAATGGTGAACCTTTTATAGTCGGAGTGGAAGATACGCCAGGTCCGTGGAGCAATCGACCTAGTCTTGTATCCAAGCTATTGGCTGCAAGCCGCAGCTCTCTATCAAACCCACTGGTACCGGAGAAATATGATAATGCAACAGCAAGACGTGCGGAAGCATTCGAAAAGCTGATGCAGTCTGCAGCGACACCGGAGTATCTTAGCTCTGAGCAAGAAGATATGGGGCCAGGGGAGAGCTCAAATAGTAACCCGGGTATTTCGGTGGAAACCACGGCGAGCGAGCCTCACACGATGGAAATTGAATCTTCGGAGGTCATCCAAGAAGACGAACGGCCACTTCCATCGCCTCATCAACGAGTCCTCGATTTAATCAGAGCGAATCGACGTGAGGAACTCCTCCAATTCCTCCAACAACAAGATCCTAATTTCCAACCGGCAAACATAATCGAGCCTCCAAATGTGATGATAGAAGAAATCCAGAATCTGCAGCAGGGAGATCTGAATATACCCGATCCGTTGGACGATACGGATACCTCAGCGACTCACCGCAATAGACAAGCCTCATCGGTTAATTTCCACCCTCAAGATCCATTCGATTTCGAACCAGGTTACGGTCAAGGAATGTCGAGTTCTTCGCGTCGTAGACCGAGAAGAGAGCTCCCGATGCTAGATAGGGTATAAACACCCTAGGAAGACTGTCTAGAAGCTAAAAGTCAAGAACGAGGAAACTCTGAGCTGTTTAATGTTGGAGCGAGAAACATAAACGACAAGATTGAATCACACATAAGGCTCAACAAATTATAACACGCTTCTTGTGAACTGATACTGGACACCTGTTGAAACAAGTTTTTTGGCCGTGCTTTACGAAACCCTAAGAAACATAGCTAGCCTCTTCTCTCGAGACAAAAAAATAAGTAGAAACCTTTCAAGTATTGTAAGTGTATGGAAATTTCATAAGATGTGCATGGGTATAGACAACAGGCTTTTTTATCATCCGTAATCCTCCTCTTCATAATGCATTATCGGCATCAAACGAAAGCCCCGTTCCTACCTTCCATGGTTTTTTTTGCTGGCGAGTATATTACAGGAGAAGATCAAGGAAAAGCTAGGAGTATAGGAATAGCTAGGGCAGAAAAAAAGGCAAAAAAAACTGAGAAGCGGGGGGAAAGCTCAAGATAGCTGGGATGTGAAATTATATATGAAGGGAAAGGTGAGTTTTTTTTAAAAGGAAATTATTTCTATCTGTAGTGGGATTTTTAGAAAGATAGCATGCTCATTTCATAACGCTATGCTTTATACCTCAGGAAAAAGAAGCCGCGGGAAGTGTGATATGGGAGGGATAGAAAGGGAGGGATAGAGGATAAGTGGGATACATGAAAACAATTCAGAAAACTGCAGATTCTCATAAATGTAGAACTAGAAAAAAAAAGGGAGAAAAGAACATCATCACCTGGCGTAGACCTTGATCATTCCGTCACCACCACCGCTAACGACCCAGCGTCCATCAGCGGACCAGACAACGACACATGCCCCTTCTTCTCTCATTAGACGGTGAGCAGGGAGTTCTTGGATGCAAGCGCGTTTTTCCAAATCCCAGAATCGCAAAGAACCATCATGAGCAGCTGATACAAGCATCTTTAATTCTGTTTGCAAAGCTAGGCAAGAGATTGAGGCAGGGTGTGCGAGCATGTTGTACGTGCATTGACCTTAAAAAAAAAAAATAGTTAATAAATGATTTCCTTGAATATAAATATTTGACTTGCATATGGATTCAAACATACCAGAGTTCGCATCATAGAATCTGACGTATCGGTCTTCGGTTCCGGCAATGACAACCCCGGTTACTCCGTCACGTCCTCCGCCTGTCGCTCCACCACCGACGGCTTCTTCCTCAACGCCCTCCTTTGGATCGACATCACTCAACCCGAGAGTTGTGGCGACAACAGTATTGACTCCAGTGGCAGGGGTACCGTCATACGACTCCAAAGAGCTCATGGTAACTAATTCTTCTCCCGTTTGACTGTTATATATAATGATGCTAGCATCGTTATATGAAACGATGAATGTCTCGCCGGTAGGTGCCAATGGGGTAATCGCAGTAGGGGAAGCTCCAGTATCGCGTCTGATCGTAGTAACCAAGTGTTGCGAGAATTCGTCCTTGATGGATGGAGACGAGCTTAGGAAATTGGATTGGGTGCTACGAATGCTACTGTGCTGTGGTTTCACTGGCGCGGAGACAGTCCAGATTTTGAGTGTACCATCAGCGGACCCGCTGACCAAGGTAATTCTGTCATCGAGTCGGCTCAGAGGCAAGACGCAGACTGCCCAAACGACATCCGTGTGTCCAACAAGAGTAGCCTTCGCGTCAACATGTCCCTTTTGCCAAACTTTGACGGTAGTATCAACACTCCCGGAGAAGATCCAGCCCTCTGAATCGTTGCTCAACCCTCCAGATAAGCTTGCAGTGTGAGAAGATGCCAAGCACGTGACCATCCCGGTATGACCTCTATGAGTGAAATTGGCGCTAACATCCACGTCAGAGGTACCTGGGTTAAGATAACCGCCCGGAATAGTCCATCTCTTAATAACGCCGTCATCTCCGCCGCTGCATATTTCTGGCTCGACTGCTGATCCACCTCCGGTGAAGGTTATAGCTCTGACAACATCGAGATGCCCTTTCAACTGGAACTTGACCTTGTGGTTTGTCCCGGGCTCCTGCTTCAAAGCCGAGAGAGCAGACTCTTGTGACAATCGCCTACGGTTGAGTGACTTTCTTCGAGCCGATGAACTCAGAGGACGTGGAACAGAAGGGACAGGTTTTGGTTTGTCGTCAAAATCCCATCCCTCATCTGCATCAGCGTCGGTCTTTTGTTGCTGATTTTGGATTCTACGCAAAGAGATTCGACCAGATCCACCACTCGCACTCAGAGCCTCACCGATGGCATCTGCTTGGTACAGAAGCTTCTCATTAGGCTCATCCGTGAGAGCGCTCTCAGCGGCGTTTTGAGCTTCCATAGAAGTCTGTTTCGTGGCTAGATGGTTCTGTCGGTTCTCATGGGCATGAGAGAATGGCAATCCAGCGTTGTTCATTTGAGAAGGTAGGGCTTGTTGAATGGGAGGAGCCGGAAGGATAGAAATTGGTGCTGGATGCAGAGGTCTCGATAAGTCAGTTCCATTACCGCTGCGTTGTTGCGTGTCTGGGAACTTTTGGATTTGCTGTTGCTGTTGCTGCTGTTGTTGTTGAGATATTTGTGAAGGGAACTGGAGGATAGAAGGTATCGGCTGGTCGGTGGAGATAGGAGCACCAGTGATCGGATCGATGGATTGCGGTGGATTTGGAGGAGGAGGGTGGTTGGGCGGGAGCAGAAGGTACGTGATTTCCTTGAGACATTCATCAAGGTAATGACGACTCTTCTTTCTCGCCTCTTCTGAGCGTAAAGAAATTTGAGGGATCTCTGGTATAGGTTCATTTCGCAGGATATCTAGTTTCACCAAAAAATCGGTCACCCTTTTAGCGTCTCGTTCTCGATCATATTTTCATAAGGAAGACTCTCACCTTCTCCCTCCTTGTCGGATGTTACTCCATTAACTTTTGCATTCTTTGACCTGCATGATGATCGCAGTTAGCTCTATGTCTCCACCGAAAGAAGTCGCTACTCGTGAAGCTCTGACGCACCTCTCCTGCTTCAGCGCAGACTCCAGCATCTTTACCCTTTTAAGGTAACCCTGTTGTAATCTTTTGGCAGCCGAGCTTTCGCCTTCGAGCTTTGCGATACGAGCTCTCATCTCCGCTCGCTCAATCTCCCATTGATTTCGTTCGCGTTCGTGACGATGCCATTCGGTTTGTAGGAAACGCATGACACCTGTAAAACACCATCTTCCGGCGAGGCCAAGGTGAGCCCGAGGAGGGAATCAGTTAGCCTAATGGAGCTTCCAAAGATGCGAGAAGTATATTATGAGAGACACAGAAGGGGGATATATCGGTGGAGAGGACGATTTGCTTGCCTTGTAGGGTATATTCAGTGCCAGCGGGCTGCTGGTTGGCCTGGATTCCAGCTGGAGCACCGTTGCCAACGGGACCCCCTCCTCCATCCATTGCGCCGCCAGCGTTGTGCGCCTGCCAAGCCATCGTGGAATCTTCTCCGTGATAGTAGGTATAGAGGAGAAGTCGCTTATATGATTATGAAGAAGGATATCAAACTTTTTTTTGGTCGTTGCAAAAAAAGGTCGTCGAGTAAGAAATGAAGTGTAGCGTGGTGGTGGTGGTAGATCTCAGTAAGGAAAAAGGGTCGTTATGGTCGTGAAAGAACGAGGATGTAGAGTTCGAGCTAGGATCTTGAAAGCAACGGTGGGTGACTAGAAGAAGGAAGGTGGAAGAAAGGTAGTGGCCAGATGATGGTTGTCGTGATGGTGGGGATGTTCAGATGAAGGTGGTTGCTTGGTTGCTTTGGTGGGCTCTGAAGAAGGTTGTTGTTGTGTGTGGGAATCTGTGTGGATCGATAAAAAGGGAGATGCGTTGATGTTGACGTTGGGACGACCGCCAATTCCTCTGCACGATGCCGGGCCGGCTATGAAACCGCTCTCCGCTCACTTCAAATATATCGATCGTAGGACACAAATCTCTGGATGGAGAATGACTGCGACTGTTCGAAATGACGGTTAGAGTGCTGAACAAGATCAATAAAGAGGGGCAAGGTCTCCACTGCTGTCAACTAACCCTATCCAAGAAATTAAGGAGAGCCTTGATAATAATATTAGGTATCGTATCTGGTCAGGTAATATCGATATCGCTTGTCTCGCAGCCCACGCGACAAACTCGAACCACACCGGCGGGTGCTCAGTGCAGTCTCAATATCCGTACGTATATATGACGAGTATCTCACTAACAATAAGGATAGAGGCTGAAAAAACGTGATATCACGTCCGTGTGAATACGAAGGAACAATGTAGCTATGATCTCACTAGCTCCTCAACTGCGACCAGTCTCTCGAGTGGAAAGCTTGTGAATCTGGCCTGAATCGGTGGCCCCTGCACTCTTTTCGCCTGCCCGCCTGAACAAGCGAGCCAATCTGCGTGTGACCCAGAGGACATTCGTATCGATATCTCAATAAATAGTATCAATTACGAAAAAAAATCTCGACCATGGTCGTATATGTTTGATTGATAGAAATTTTAAACTTGTATTACAATCGTGCTTCCCTCGGCTGATGGCTGCAAATTACACAAAAAATCGAACTCTTTGAAGTAAGAAAACTAACAGAAGTCAATTTCCGTAGAGATAGAAAGAAATATGAAGAAATAGTAAAACTCCTGTAATATATCACACCAATATAAAGAAACCCTTTCCGTTTTTCATCCCTAAAAATTTTCATAATAATGCTTTCAAGAACAAAAAAATATGATCATTCAAATTCCAGCGCTCTAATGTCACTATACAATCAAGTTTAGAATGAGCGATATAGAAAGAAAAATAAAAAAATAAAAATAAAAAGTAGAAAAAAAAAATGATAGAAAAAATAATTGTTCCAACAAATTTGTAAACATGTACCTCCATTTTTTCGTTTTACTGTCGACTAAGAAATGAATAATAACGGAATCTGCTTGCAGCTCCACCAGGGCTCCCTCTCAGCTAATACCATACAGCAACAGCTAAGAACTTTATTAAAAGGAAATATAGGTCGAAAACGAAAACGCGCCACAATTTTTGTTTTTTTCCAAATACAAGGATATGAGAAGAGAGCGGGCAAGGCAACATGGAGTACCGTATCGTATGTTAATCTATCATGCAACATTGTCGTGATCGTGAGAAGGAAGAAAACCCCAAAAAAAGAAAAGGCAAGGCAAGGGACCCAGGAAAAAACAGCATCTCGTTTGCCCGGAAACCATAAAAAAAGGAGTGGAGATGGGGTCTAGAAATACACCCAAGACGACCTGTATGAGTGCTCCTAGACCTCAGGAGTCTGGCCACTGTGTCCTAGCTCCTCAACCCGATGACCTGGCTCCGGGGTCCCATTGTGACTATCAATGTGGGTGTTCAAAACGCCATTCTCAATTCCAGTAGGGTCAAAGGCGAGAGGATCCGTGATCGAGGTTTCGATATCTTTGAGACCATCGTTGAAAGTCTGAAGGCTACCAGGTGATAACCCCGCGATCCAATTATCCAAACCATTGTCCTGGAAGCTAAAATTATCAAGATTCCCAAGTTCAAAACTTCCAAGTTCATCAGCTTGACCAGCTAGATTTTCAACGTTTTGCTGAAGCTCCTTCAGACTCTGGTCAACCGCAGCTTGGTGTTCTTCGAGATTCCTGAGCTCCTGGTCGGATGGCGGAGCAGGAACAGGGGTGTTGCTCAGGTTGAGCATGCCAGGGGCATTCCTGATGAGAGCGTTACTTAGGAAAGCTTGTTTACCGGGAGTGGCGACAGGTGTGACTGAGGCGTGGCGAACAGGTGTCTCCTTTTCGGTAGGAGTATCTAATTCCTGGAGACGACCCATATCTTGCAAATTGGTTTCCTCAGCTGGGGTTTCAAAACTTGGCGCTACCTTGCGATTGTTAACCGCACCTCGTCCATCTTCTATTAGGTAACGAGGGCGCTTGGTCGGACGGGTATTACCCAGATCCGCCGGCGTGTGCTTGCTGAATGATTGAATAACTGAATTATTGGCTTGAGGAACCATTCCGCCTTGGTTCATGCCGTCAATGTTCTTATTATAGACGGACGCAAGAAATTGTAGAATATTCGAGATGGACATCTCGTGTCTGTCGTGCATCTCTTGGAAGGCACTGGCTTGTTTTGTCAACTGCTGGTGTTCCTGACGAAGTCGGTTGATGGCCGAGGAAATCATGTTTTGCTGGTTTTTGAGATGGTCGATTTGAGACACAATGTGATCCACAACTGCGACTATGTTAGAGTACGTTTGAGCCGGCCCGGTCGGCTTGATGTTGCTGACGTGGGAGGGCCCAGTTTGTGGAGGATTGGGTGCGCCATAAAACTCTTGCTTGGCTGGTACTGATGGCGCATCTTCGATAAGACGAGGGGCGGTTCCCACTCCTCTGTCGTTCTCGTAATGATCATCATCACTAATGAGATCATCATCGCTCTCTTCCTTCACGTTCTCCAACTTTTTCCCGCCCGCAGTCTTGGATTTCCGACCAGCCTTCGGTTTCTCGATTAAAAAGAGCATATCCGGATGACCGCGTTTGAAGTACTTGTGTTCGTATTCGAGCCGAGCTTTCTGGCCGTCCATCGAAGCCTTTAGAGATCCGTCGGTCATTCCGACCTTCTTGTGAAAGTTGTACATGTTGAGCTGACGGACAAAGGACGCAAAATTGTTGTGCTTGAACACTCCGGGAATAAGTTCTTTGGAAAATCTATCTTCGTCGAGAACGATGAAAGAGTCGCCGTCGTCGGACCAGCGGATGATGTCATGGTTATTTTCATCGTTGACAAATCTGTGATGATATCGTATTGCGTTAGCATATATTTTTTCAGCACTAAAACAAAAAGCAAACAAGAAACAAGACATAAAAGAGATCCTGGAAAAACGTGGAAGAAATTATTAAGGATAGAAGCTAGGGGATGACTAACGTAGCAACTTTCTCCACAAAAGGCGGAAGCTTGCTTTTCTTCTTCGTCTTTGCTTCTGAAATCTTCTTCTCCACATCTTCAGAGTAGTTGTCGTCGCCACCAAAGTCGTCTCGAATATCGTTCTGCTGCGTTCCGTCGAGATACGAAGCACCGAATCCGTTATTAGGAATCCCGTAGGGACCGGGCTGAATGTACGGGACCATTTGGCCGGTTTGAAAGGGAACTTGATTCATGCCTTGACCGAGCATACCGTAGCCCATGTCCGGGATATCTTGAACGTACGCATCATGTTCAAAGGTAGGTTGGTCAGACTGAAGGTCTGCGAATCCTCGCTTGCGCGAAGTCATCGCGTTTAACATTAACTATCGCCCGAAGGTTGAAATCCCTACGGTTAAGTTCTGGAAGTATGATTGGAGAGAGGGGGAGTGTCCGAAAAACTGTAGGCAATTTTTGTTTGATATGTAAGTTGGTTCTGAAGGATATAGGAGAATATTTAAATACGGTGGTATGGTAGGTGAAAGAGAGAGGTCGAAGGCCGGCGCGAGAAAAATAATTTGGAGATAAGATAACGACGGAAAGAAGATATATATATCAAAAATTTCTTGGCTCATGATGAATGTTAGCCTAGTGAAGCGTGGAATCTACCGCATTGTAGAAGAACAACACGGAATGAGAAGTCGACAGGGCAATTTTTGGAGGTTCTGGGATATACCTAGGTCGGATAGAGAAGCGGGAAACCCTAAAGCTTTGTTGATAGAAGCCGCTGGGTGCTGATATACGAGTCCAGGGAAGATGGTATATAGGTATCACTGCCGGAACTTTCTCGCGAAGCTATATCTTTTCCTCGGCGCTTGTTAGCATGATGGGGAGCGGGAGCCTTGTTGGTATGATTTTGAGGGGAGTACCTATATGAGAGACTTTTGGTCAATCAAGCTGGAATCGCGAGAGCCGAAGAGAAAACAGAGGTCGAAGAATTATCGTCGGAATAAACACGGAAATCCGAGTCCGGTGTAGGATATGTAGATATGTAAAATTTAGCGGGGTCTCAACGGTTGATTCGCTCGGTGGATCGCGCCGTAACGGTTGCGCTTTTTACTGGTTAACAAGGACATGTCAGCACCCCATCGCCAATACTGGTCGGTTGTTATCCGCGCAGGGAATACATCAGAGCATGGAAAGCTCGCCGGAAGGCAATGCGACAAAGAGACGTACCAACAGACTCGTAGCTACGGAGAACGGTAAGGTATCGATTAATACCGAAAGCAAAACGGAGGATAGCGACGGTGTAGGGAGAGTCGAGGTCGGGCGCGGAGTCGGGAGGAGGGTTGGATGAAGATGGATGAAGTTTGAGATGAGGATGAATCGGAGCGTCGCAAGACAATAAAAATTGGAAGTGGTGACGACGTTTGAGCTTCACTTCGGCAGCAGCTCGAAAGAGAAACTTCTTCCAAAAAGGTAGTTTGTTGGAGGCAATCACGAGCAAACACAACACACAAGCTTCCAAACAACACAGGCTAACTACTCAAGTAATTACAACTCCAACATCCACCAAGGCTATACAGGTTGAAGACTAGATAAATGTATATACGTATTGATATTACGATGGGATGGTAAAAATACAAATACAACCGCAAGAATATTCAGGCGCGATGGTAATATTTATATACACAAGGTCTTTAACAAAATCCCGCTGCGGTGCGACCAAGCCATAGCCAAGTCTGCGTCAAAGCCTTTTTTTCCGCCACAGACTCCACCAAACTCGAGACTTGTGATCTTTTATAAACCCAGAATAAGGCGACACGGCTTCGCACATTTCAATGATCAGAATCGATAAGGCTAGCCAACCCCACTTTTGAGAAAAAGTCACACTCGAAGAAAGTTCCAAAATGGAGGATCGGCGGAGCTTGTCCTTCGTGCTTCCTGATCCATATCTGTCAATCAAAAACAGACATCCCAGGCTGACCTGCAAGGGCGGACACCGCAAGCTAAAAACTGGCGCCGAATCACAAGCTACTCCAATTATGGTTTAACTATCAGTTGGAATATTCCCAGGGATTCTTTATCAAAGTCTTATCGTGAATCTATACTAATTACTTCCTAAAGTCAACATATTCTACCACTATTTTTTTGAACGCAAGCGATTCACACAGCAATTCTCCTTGAGCGCTCGTAGTTGTCGAGCCGTCAAAATATATTTAGCTATCATATAACACCAGCCCTAGTTTAGTTACAAGACTGGTCATATAACACGTTATTATCTCAATAATACACCATCTGAGTGCTCTATTTTCCTAAGTAAGATTTGCGATTAAATTTCCTCCTGATATCTCACTTAATACGGTTACGTATAAGGCTACAAAAAGAATTTTAAGCAAGATATTAAATCTTAGTGTGCAAACTTCACATTTATATATTATATAGAGAAATATTTTGTTTCACTTGGAAAATGGATTCTATTCGTCATAGACTAACCTACAAAGCCTTTGAAAGAGAAAATGACATGCGTAGAGGGAAGAAAGATAAAAGGCCCTTTTTCGGAGTTTCAGGGAAGGAGGAAGTGAAGCAGGATTAACATGGCGAATTTTTTTTGTCAATCTTTGATGTTTTCCAACCCAAGTGATTCAATAAGAGAGATAAAGGAAAAAAAGGAACACAAAACCCCCCGTATATAAACTCCTTTTATCATGGAAAAAAAAAGAAATAGAACATGATCATGAGGAACATTTCAAGGTCGAATAGGGAAAGAAAAAAAGGATGTACAAGTCCGATTAGAATTTTATCATTTTAATTAATAAAGAAAGTTGGAGGACAAAGGGAAAGTCGCAATAAATCAAAAACTTTTTTTTTGAAAATTTTCGATTCGTTTAGTCGACTTCCTCGACGGTTGGGCCGTCGTCTCCACCATGAGGAGCACCACCAGTGGGCATGCCGCCTGGAGCACCGCCTGGAGCGCCACCCGAACCGTAGAACTTCATCATGATTGGGTTGGCAACACCCTCGAGTTCCTTCTGCTTGGCTTCGAACTCTTCCTTGGTAGCGGTGGTGTTGTCGTCGAGCCACGCAACGGTCTCGCTGACAGCCTTGTCGAGAGTCTCCTTGTCGGTAGCATCGAGCTTTTGAGCAGCTGATGGCTCACCCATGGTGTTGCGGAGAGAGTAGGCGTAGCTCTCGAGCTGATTCTTGGCTTGGATACGGCTGGCTTCGGCTTCGTCCTCGGCCTTGTACTTCTCAGCTTCAGCCAACATGCGCTCGATTTCCTCCTTGGAGAGACGACCCTTGTCATTGGTGATGACAATCTTGTTCGTCTTACCAGTTCCCTTCTCAACAGCAGAGACGTTGATGATACCGTTGGCGTCAACGTCGAAAGTGACCTCGATTTGAGGAACACCACGTGGAGCGGGTGGGATACCAGTGAGTTCGAACTTGCCGAGCAAGTTGTTGTCCTTGGTACGAGCACGCTCACCCTCGTAGACTTGGATCAAGACACCGGGCTGGTTGTCGGAGAAGGTGGAGAAGATCTCGGATTTCTTGGTAGGGATGGTGCTGTTGCGCTTGATGAGGGCAGTCATGACACCACCGGCGGTTTCGATACCAATGGAAAGAGGGGCAACGTCGAGAAGCAAGATCTCCTGAGTCTTGGAGGAGGTATCACCGGAGAGAATGGCGGCTTGGACAGCGGCTCCGTAAGCGACAGCCTCATCAGGGTTGATGGACTTGTTTGGCTCCTTGCCGTTGAAAAAGTCCGAAACGAGCTTCTGAATCTTGGGGATACGAGTGGAACCACCAACCAAGACGATTTCGTGGACGGAAGACTTGTCGATCTTGGAATCTCTCAAGACGCGCTCAACTGGTTCCATAGTGGAACGGAAGAGATCCTGGCAGAGTTCCTCGAAACGAGCACGGGTAATGGAGGTGTAGAAATCGATACCCTCGTAGAGAGAGTCAATTTCGATGGATGTCTGAGCGGACGAAGAGAGAGTTCTCTTGGCACGCTCGCAAGCGGTTCGGAGACGTCGGAGAGCACGAGCGTTGGATGTGAGATCCTTCTTGTGCTTCCTCTTGAATTCCTGAACAAAGTGATTGACGAGACGGTTGTCAAAGTCCTCACCACCCAAGTGAGTGTCACCAGCGGTGGCCTTGACTTCGAAGATACCTTCTTCGATGGTCAAGAGAGACACATCGAAAGTACCACCACCGAGATCGAAGATGAGGACGTTTCGCTCACCCTCGGCCTTCTTGTCCAAACCGTAGGCAATGGCGGCAGCGGTTGGCTCGTTGATGATACGCAAGACGTTGAGACCGGCGATGAGACCGGCATCCTTGGTAGCTTGACGTTGAGAGTCGTTGAAGTAAGCTGGGACAGTGATGACAGCGTTGTTGACGGTACCACCGAGGTAAGATTCAGCGGTTTCACGCATCTTGGTCAAGACCATGGAGGAGATTTCTTCGGGTGTGAAGGTTTTCTCTTCTCCCTTGAACTCGACTTGGATGATTGGCTTGCCACCCTTGTCGATGACCTTGAATGGGAAGTGCTTCATATCTGATTGGACTTCGGCATCGAGGAATTTTCTGCCGATTAATCGCTTGGCATCGAAAACGGTATTGTGTGGGTTCATGGCGACTTGATTCTTGGCAGAATCACCAATCAAACGTTCCGTATCAGTGAAGGCAACCTATTAGGAGAAATGTTAGCATCGTTGCATTGGAATGAGGGGTACATGCATGATGGTGGGGTTACCCCACCATCACCAGAAAAGGGAGAATTATTTTTTACTTACGAATGATGGTGTGGTTCTGTTACCCTGATCATTGGCGATGATTTCGATTCTGTCATCTCGGAAGACACCCACGCAGGAGTAGGTGGTTCCCAAATCGATACCGACAGCTGGAGCCATCTTTGTAGATTATGTGTGAAAATGTGTGGTAGAGGGGTAGAGTAGATGAGAGATCTGGTTGTAGGAGATGAGAGTTAGGAGAGAAAAAGAAAGGGTGGTCTTTCTAGTAAAATGAATAGAAAATAGGAACAAAAGTGGGTATCTCGAGCAAGAAAAAAAGTCAAAAAGTAAAAATAAGGTTAAGAAAGGTGAGATAGGCTACAAGAAGTGAATCGAGCCTTTTTGATTCGGTTTTTTCTCGTTTATTCTTTCCTTTGAGTAGTAGTAATACAAATTCGCTCTCTTTCGTGTGTGAAAAGGAACTATTGGTGAGATAGTAATATGCGTGAGAGAAGTAATAGTAGTAGTAGTGATGTGTGTGAGAGAGAGAAGGAGGAGAGAGAAGAAAGTTGGAGAGTGTGTGGAAGAGGTGGATTTATACCAACCAAAGACACACGCACGAACAATGACGCTAATCAATTTGATTTTTTATTTTTTTCTCTTGAGCTCGGTGACTTACCTGCAGGTGCTGGATGGTTCTACAATGTTCTGGAGGAGAGAAAGGTAAAGAAGATTAAGGAAAGAAAATGAAGTGGTTGACGGTGGAGAGGCTTCTCGAGAAAGGCAGAATTTTCGACGGAGGCTTCGATGTGCTTCTGCGAGGTTCCAAAGGGCGACATCATTCCTGCAAGGGTTGTCAGTCACGTGATGTAAGGATCCTGCCAAGCAGATCCACCGCAGGCCCGACCTAACTAGTACTAGTTGTTCGTTCCAGGCAATCAGAAAGGCTAAGTAGGTTGAATGATTTTCAGGCATCATGTCCGAGTGCTACCGTATCTGTGCCTCAACTTCGGAACTCCATCATGAGGATGCAGCAGAGATCATTGAAGACGAGACAAGAGAACAATGCGAGGCTTCTATTTTTGGATCCATCGACATGCGTCTTTTTTGTCCGTCATTTAAAAATGCAACATCTTTCGTGCATGTGTTGTCAATGCAGCGAACACCACCACCACCACTCTCTTTATTAGTCAGCGATAATATATAGACGAAGGTTATTAAAACTGTACATATCCGTATCATGGAGTGTATCTTGAGACTACAGAAAAAGTAGATGGAAGAAGATATAAGGAACGATATAGATAGCCTCGAGCAGAGGATCGCCCGGCTGGCTCTGGACTCGTTCGATGCTCTCCCATCCAGATGCAAACCTCGTCCCGGGGAATGGGTGCCAATGAGCGCCATCGTCCTTGTCGACGGTACGTAACCTTATCATTCAAAACATATATTATTATTATTATATTATTATTATTGTTGTTGTTGTTGTTGTTATTATTACTATTATTTGTATGTTTCAGTATATTCATTGGAATCCAAAAAAGAATATAGACCGTAACGTGCCACCAGCCTTGCGCCTTGCCTCTTTGGCAACAGGTTCCAAGTGTCTCCCCGCCAGCCTGCTACCCAAAGCCTCGGGTCTCATCCTGCATGATTCCCACTCCGAGATCCTTGCCCTCCGCGGCCTCAATCGCTTCCTCCTGCAAGAAGCGAAGGATCTCCTTCTCCTCTCCCCAGACTTCACAATTCCATACCTCCTGTACAATCAGGATCATACTACCAATGAGAACGACGGTGGAGCCGGTAGCCATTTTGAACAGCCTTTCAAGCTGGATCCTTCGATATCAATCCACCTCTTCTCAACCGAGCCGCCCTGCGGCGACGCCAGCATGGAGTTCATCATGTCAGCCCAGCAGGACGCCACACCTTGGACACCTCTCCCCAATACCTCTCATGATACCCCACAATCCCTCCCCGGTCGCTCTTACTTTTCGTCTCTTTCCGTCGTCCGTCGCAAACCCTCCCGTCCGGACGCCCCTCCAACCTTATCAAAATCATGTACAGACAAACTAACCCTCAAACAGTTCACATCCACTCTTTCCTCTCTCTCTTCACTCTTCATATCCCCTTCATCAAACACATACATTTCATCATTCACCGTTCCCCATGATAAATACAATTCCGAAGGCTACACCCGCGCCTTGACGTCCTCAGGAAGACTCTCAAAGGTAGACCTGACTATAAAAGAGGGTTTGTATTCTTTCACCCCCTTCAAAATAACACCCTTGTTGCCCAATTTTCCCAATATATATATGCCTCACTACCCGTATTCAAAACCTCCACCGGATGATACCTCTACAAAGACATCAAACATATCAGTACTGTATGTAAATTCTAGGAATGCTGTAATCGAGGTTCTTATATCGGGTGTCAAGCAAGGGAACGGCCAGCTTTCTAATTCTCACGATGGCAGGAAGGGAAGCGTCGTGTGTAGGAGAAAAATGTGGCAGCTGGGACGTGAGATCGCCGAGATTTTAGAGTCACAGAGATTGGTATCCATCTTGAATTCTCAATATTATAAGGGGGTAAAGAAAGTTGAAGGTCACCGGAATAATATGAAGAATAAGGTGGTAGATGCTTTAGGTGGATGGGAGAAGAATGCTGGAGATGATGATTGGACCCTTTGAAATGAATATATATATATATAATGATGCAATTCTATCATCGTGGATTCTTTGTGACTCTCTTTATTATCCTTTAGTAGCACTCTCTGCTTCCATGTTACCGTCTCCCTCGTGTTCCTTCTCCGCTTCCCGATCCAATATCTTCCAACACTCTGATAAGCAACTGCTATTCACTTGTCCTTGAGCCCTAAGCTCTACCGTCAATTTTTCAAGCTCACGCCGAAGTTGTACCTTTTTTAAAACCCTCCTGTGTTTTCTGCAGAAACGGATCAAGCAATCATGAAAATGATAATTGCTTTTCGGTCTACAAATTTACTCCAAAAATTAGCCACCCACTGGACTCGTCCCAACAAAAACACCAATATAATAGAACAATGGCAAAATACCTCTCTGCCCATATATGTGCTGCCCACAATTGCATAAACGCCTTTGCATTGATGGAAATATCCGAACCTTCGATTCGTTCCTCAACCTTCCGTTCTAACCACTTCTCGTCAACCTCGTCACCACTCTCGCTAACCTCATCCCCGGCGTGAACCTCCCTTCCCGTTTGAAATCTCACGAATCCCTTACCGTCCTCCCTCACCGGCAAAACACAAACCCTCTTCCGGCTCCCTCCTTTCACCAATTTAGGGACAATTCCTTTCCTTCTCCACACCCTCCCGGGCCCATTCATCATCCTTCGTTCCGTCTCAGACAATCCCACCCTCGCCGTCGTCCAACTGTTATCCCCCTCCAAATAATCGCTCAAATTGAATGCCTTGGACCTCCTAGGTTTCATCCACGTGAACTTTCTCGAGTTAAGTTGATGTACTGATAGCTTACTCGACGTGGACTCTACCGCCAAATCAACCATTATCCTCGCTACATCTTTAATCTTCGAGGGCTTGTGCTCGGTCAAGCTGAAAGCGAACAAGAGGTGTGTGTTTTTCAAATGGAACCGTAAACGTTCGAGGGTTTCAAAGGCCCTTTTTTGGCAAAAGATGCAGGTATACCCGAACCCTCGACTCTCAAAGGTGTATGTTTTATCGTTAAGGTGGAATTTTGAGCGGTTGTTTTGGTCTTGGTCGTCAAAGTTCTTGACGGAACCACGGAAGGAGTATTCCATTTGAACTAATTTTGTGTGTTTTGACTTTCTCGGGCTAGAAATTGCTGTTTGAAGGTTTTTGTCCCTCGACCTCCTCGATCGCGATCTTGGGGATAAAGAGTTGTCGCTATTTTCAGATGAGGGGCCGATACCGTGTTTGTAAAGTCGGCTGGTAGCGTTCTTTTTGTCCGATAGATCGATGAAATTGAGCCTGCCGCTCCAAGCGTGCTTTATTGTCATGGCGATAAATGGTTTGGGATTTTCCACGTCTCGATACAACATGTGTGCTTCGGACGGACTGGTAAAGTTCAGCGGACCATCGAAAGTGAACACCCCTACGATCGGGTTATTCAGTAGACCTTTGTGAGACTCTACAAGACTTAACCTCCCCAGTTCCAACGAATCATCATTATCTTGCGATGAAACCGTCAGCTGGATTTCGTACGCATCTGCAAACTTGTCCACCCCATCTCTTTCAACAGCGAACGCGGAGAGCGGAATCTCGAACGGCTTGTTCAGCTTGATGGTGATGACGGTTTTATCTTCCGCGTCAGGTATCAATCTTATTGATTCCAGCATCTTTTCAAACTTCACCATCCTCACCGTCTTTCTCCCGTTTAGGATGGCGGACATTCTGAGTTCAATTTTGCATAGGAGTAACCTATGTTCGGATACGACGACGCCTTCAGCCCGATCTCCATTTTGTATCATACTATATAATTATATATATATTTCGCATTAGCCCATATACTAGTATCCCCAAAATAATACAATAGAATAGTACCGTAATTTATCAGGCAGAACCCCAAACGTAGGCCCGTTATTGAAATCCGGCACGGGTAAAAGTCTCTCTATCGTTTCCGCCCACTTTCTTTTCCTCTTCTTAAACCTATACTCCTCGTCCCCCCAATCTCCATCTCCATCCCGACGTCGTTTATTACCACCGCGCAAACGGACGCCACCGACACCCTTATCTTTAAGTTTGATAAGCTCGGCATGATGCGCTGCTAATACCCGACTGATGTTCCGTTCTAGCAACACTGGCGGAGTGTATGTTTTGAGAAAACTGTAGAGGAGAATGTTACCCTGGTATGCGTCGGACAATGTGATACTGTCGCTATTACCACCGTTAGTGTTGTTGCTGCCGTTGTTGCCGTGGTTGTTGTTGGTGGAAGTCACTCGGTCTTGTGGTTTGGGGACCAAGCTCGTTCGGTCCGATTTTCTACGCGGCGGCATGGCGAGAAATCTAGAGATCTAAAGATGACTCGATTGGTTTATTTTTTGGTTTGTGAATTTAAAGGGTGGTGGAGAGCGCTACGACGCGCTGGTGAGGTATCTTTGGATTCATCCGATGAAAAGTACGTAGTAGTTCCAACTAAGCTAAGTGGGTTCCTTTCACTGGCTTTGGATGGATGGATGGCTGCTGGTCGGTTGCTTACTTGGTTGCGACAGTTGATGTGTGTGACAGACATGCATTGTGGATGCGGATGGCTTTGAATTGACGGTGGCACGGGGGAACGCTATCGCTCAGATCACACCGGACATCGTACGTTGCATACTTGAGTATTTACTGTTATAATTGTAATAAAAATGTTATAATACCCGTCATATACCGGCCTTCGTTCTTAAGACTTTTAACACGCAATTGGGTCGTACGGCGGTAACGTTTGACAAAACAAGCCTTAGTCTCATAGCCAGATGCTAAACAAGTCTATCAACTCGAGTACTCGCGAGGGTAGATCTAGATTATATTACGAACCTGATTCAGGTGCATATACTTACTCAAGTACTCTTATATGCACGACTCGATTGGTGATTAAATTGTATATTAGTATATAGTAGTATACTTGCACTCGGGGTATATATATCCACCATCGACCCTCATAAATACATTAAAATTAACCAAGAAAAGTTCCGTCCGCTATGATATAAAATATATAATTCGATCCGTCCGTAGCTTAGCACAGTTACGCTTAACCCTCTCAAAAACGCCAAAGATACATGTGCATATTAAAACAAAAGAAACATGAATAACACACCCTCACTTCCCACTTAAACTGTACTCAGCGTCAAACTCAACTTCAGCTGGTAATGGTGGTAACGGCGGTAACGAGGGTATCTGCGACGCCGGCTCCCTCTCGCTCATGGGTAAAGTTGGAGACGACGGCCGTCTTAAGAACGTTCGTATCCTAGATGGCTTTGTGATTGCTAAACTCGACACCGAATGGTTCCCACTCGCCTCGGACCCTTCTTCCAATTGCGCTTCCAAATCCGACGCCCGCTCTTCGGTCACGTAATAGTTTCTCTCAACCGAGATATCGGGATACGAGTCCCCCGCGGTCTCATTCTGCCTACCCATCTCATCCGGCGGCGTCTTGGTGGTCGAATTCGACTGCACTTCTCCCAGCTCTACATAATCCCGCATCGTGCCTGGGGTCGTGGTCGTCGCATCAACCGAGTAACTCACAAATTTGGAAGGACCGTGGTAGATGTGACTTCTCTCGAACAAGCTGATGCGGAATCTGGAGCTCACCGCTGTCGTTCTAGGTGACCTTCGTCGCGAGCGTGAAGATCGAGATCGAGATCGCGACCGTCGACTTCCGGTTTGACTGTGGTGGTATACCCTTTTGACGAATTTTATCATGGCCTGGTTGAGCGCTGGCAGACAGGCGATTATCGCGGCAAGGCTGCTCTCCAATATCCCCCAGAACGCCACAGCGGTTGCGTGCCATGTGATATCAAAAGAGGAAACCATTATCCTGTAGAATATGAAGAGTCGAACCCCGCTGAACACCATCGTGAAGACGCCGAGGATGAGTAGGAATATCAAGTTGAATTTCTTCCCCGGTGCTAACGGTAACCTCGCGAGGATGAACAATGGGGGGAAGATGGTGAGGGCATCCAAACACATGTGGCCGGCGATAAGCCCGCCATATACCGCTACGGAATTCGTTCCCGCGCAGGTTCCGTCGAATTGTAATTTCAATTCGAATGAGTTGCTGATGGGGAGTCCGCATTCGAAAATTTGTACAAAGACGCACCCGGTGAGGAACAAGTAGGAGAGTGTGAGGACTGTATGAAGGTATAATTTTTGGTTTTCGGATTGGAGATGGGCGAGGCGGAGGAAGAGGTGGAGGATCGAGCATCTGCACAGATGCAGGGCGCAAAACCAAAATATCACATGAAGGAATTGCATCTACGGGTTTTTAAGACAATCGATTAGCTCGAAACGCTCGTAGGATCGTGCGCGTCTGCATCCAAGTTGATTTTAATTGAGGCGAGAGGCTAAATGCATCAACATTGCAACCGACCGTTGATAATGCATCGGCTAAAATATCGCATAGAACCAGCCGAAGATCCAGATCTCGCATGAGGATGGCCCCCCTGGATAAAATCTGATCAACCAGGTCGTTTCACAGGACCCTGTGATCGCTTCCGGCGCAGAATTACCTCTCACAACTCTCTGGCGCTTGAATATATATTCACAAAGGCAGAGACAAGGGAGCGGCTATATAATGAAGACAAAATTAATACTCACAATCAAGTAATTATGTATATCTAGTCTCGATAGATCGTACAGATGATATCCGAGACCGGTATCCAGGACAGCTAGAAGAAACCATATTAGCATTTCTATTTACCGCCTCATAAATCCAGGGCATGCATCAAAAAAATAGCGTATGAACACTCACCAACCAAGTTGACACAATTAAATGCAGCATAAGATATCTGCGTCCCCATATCGTTAATATTATAATCCAGGAACGTAAAACGCATCGTAAACTTTTCATCATGATGGGTCGATTCCACGTACAAACGCCGCAAGCATAACCCAATCATCCATACCAAAAGTCCCTCTACTTCGAATCCATAACCGGAGACACACCACTATCACTGTGATAACACACATTATCACTCCAACGACAAGGCAATAAAAGGAGTTGATGGGCGGAACATAATTCGGGTCGACTTCGAGAGGGAATTGAAAATTCGGCGGGAATTCTTTGAATAACGGGAATAGGGCTGCGAGGTATTCCCTGTCTACCTGTGTTTGGGGGTGCGGCGGGAGGCCCATGATGGCCAGTCCTTAGCCGTTTCGTCGTCGTCGTCGTCGTCGTCGGCTTTCGACTTGTGTTTTATCCGCGGCTGGCGATTCTTTGATTTGAACATGCGAAGAGTCCGATCCAATATTAATGTTGATATCGAAAAGAAATCGAAAGAACCCTCCGCCCCTTCCGCCACCAAAAAATGTCGTATTTTCTATAACATAATTACCCGCACGGCTTAGTGTTCAAGATATCTTTGTCGTCCAAGTTCCAGAGACCGAAGGGCGTGTGTTTAGGTATCAGAAACCAATGAAATACGAACTCGGGAAGAAGAGGGAAATGCCAATCTTCTAACGCAAAGGAACAGTGGGGGGGGATATATTCTGCTAGTATGATGACCTGAACTGAACCCAGATGCCCGGTTTGCTATCGTGCCTTCTTGTTGTGCCGACACGAGATTGCCTAGCGCCAGCCTAAGCCTGACATTCCTCGCCCCCCAAAATACAATCTCACGCTTGAGCACTGAACTTGGAGCTTGTGGCCTGTGGGGCAGTCTAATAAACTAATCCCAGAACATGAATCGGTGGAGCCATGGCAAATGCTAGTGCCCAACCCAATTGGATGGTCCCAAGACGCCCCCAAGAACGCCTCCAGCAGGAATACCCCGGTAACCCTAGATCCACGGTTTGTGGCAGGCAACTGCGACTGCAGAGTTACACCGTGCATACAGCGGCGACTTGATCGACTGATTCTTTAAGGCACTAGCCTCTTTTCTGTTTCCAGGGCGCAACGAATGCCTGATATATCTTGGTGTCGGCATGATTGTCAAAGGTTTTTGATTCAGATAGTCAAACCGACGATGGTGGGTCGAAGTTGAAGAGTCAAGGAGCATCGGGCTAGTCAAGAACAAAGTTTGTCCCCAACGAAATGATGGGGGTCCGTGGTAGAAAAACTCCGACTTTTCCAGAATCCAACGAATCTTAACGGTGATGCATTTCGAGCATCGCAATTTCCATTGCAGGCTGGAACTGGCGACCTGGTTAACTGGTTGCTGTGAGAGACGGTAGTTAATTACCAGACGACGTTCGCACGAGGACGCGAGTTGGAATGCATTCGCGGACTGTCGGTTGTTTGGTGCAGGATTGCATTGATTCGATACAAGATTTAAGTGCGAAACCACAGCGGGGGGTGCTTTGAGGCCATGTCCCGGCACAATCCCTCGGTTCGATGTCAGCAATGAATCGGTGATACACAGCAGAAAAAGCTAAGGTGCTGCTTGGCTTGGGTGCACAGACAGCGAGAAAGGGAAGTCGCACAGCATCGTGGACCCCCGCTTTGCTCTCTGTTTACTAGATAGCGTGCCTTTTTCTGTGCACTAGCTAGCTGCATTTTCCTGCATAATTTGTTTGCATCTGAGGGCTTTTAAATCGATCATTCACCGCCATTTATGCAATCGAATCGTCTTTATCGAGATATCTGAATGCATATGGCGTAAGATATTTAAAGTATATATATATTCGCGTATTCGGATGACAGGCAGCGTTTCGTTTTCTGTATAGATGAATTGCAAGCTTGCCGATTCGAATCGATTCTCATCAAATATTTTCAGAACTTAACGGACTCAATATTAAATAAAATCAATAACCCTGTGAATCGATAACGTTATAACGCCCACCCTTCTTTTGAACATATCCAGGATACACTTTCGCCTAGCTAACCCAGCAGTGCTGGTACCGAGTTTCGTTTCGGAATTGCCCAATCAAGTACGAAGTATATTATTCAAATTCATTGCACATCGGAATCAAAACTCCGGCCGAGTCTTGGATAAATTTGATAAACCTAACTGCTTTGCCTTAGCTCAATGACTTTTTTTTTTTAATTGAAAACCAACCTCAATTAAAGGATATCAAGCTTCGAATGGACAATATACATGGTCCGGAAATTTTAGACCCACCGATTTCGTCTGCCGAGGTAAGGAATTTGAAACTGTTCGTTCCCACTTTTGAATGTTTTTTCTACAGACCCACAGAATAATGGCCGGACGGGGATTAACGAAGTTAACTAAATGGTAGTCTCCAGAAACCCTGGCTTCATGAATTTGCAAAGGTGTTATAAATTTGGAAGATTATATTAATAATAGATCTTTAACAGCTAGTCTCAGAACATTACACATTAGTGAGGACGTAGTATGATCTATATATTCGAGGCATTCTCCGAGGATGCAATGACTATCAGGATACCCACTTTTGAAGCCAGCTGAATTCATTTACCCGTGATAGAGCTCCGGTTGTTAGGCGAATACCCTCAAAAGTGGACCCTACAAAGAACATTTCTCATGCCTAGTCCCTTGGCTTTAAGGAACATATATCATTAACGCTGCTCGTATCCAGCAAGAGACGATTTCCCTGACTACATATACGCAGCATGGTACTCATCTCGGTGGAAGTATTCTTGTCAACTGATAGCGATACTCCTCACCCTCCTCCAAGACCCACTTTCGTTAGCTCTTCAAAGTTGCAATTACACCATTCTAGCTTTGCGGAACCCGGCGGCAGATGTGGCTTGCAGGACAAAGTAGATGATTCAGCCGAGGCAAAATTTTTAACATCTCTTCCAGTTTTTGATTTCTCATCTGTCTGATAGGCTATAGGCTGCGGGGTAATTATTAAGTATACGTAAGGATATATATATCTTAAAATCCATGATGTTTGTGCCAACTCGAATGCATTCCATGCCGTAAGATTTAGACTCTGCGGAGCTGGGTATGAATTATTGAGCACTCAGAGTTCCCGGGATCGATGGCTACAAATCAAATGGAAAGGTCAAGTGGCTAGCTAGCTAGCTGCAGGTGTGAACGCGATTGATCGTGAGTGCATGCGCAATACTGATGCACAATGCAATGCAATGACCCGATTAGATCTGTGTCTTTGATCCAACAAGACTTGAGCTTGAGCTTCTTTGAATCTCAGAGCCATCCATGCTGGATAGAAGGTACTTAGGTAATCAGGTACTTAAGTAGCTAGAACCGCAGTTATGAATGAAACATACGATGTCGAATGTATGGTATACAGTACCGACAAATCAACACATTTTCAGTTCAGCCGGGACCCCCCTGCCAGTCGTTCTTTTCCGCATTGGCTCGTCGCTAAACTTTTTTTTTTCTTTCTCTGCTGCTGTCGCGAAAACTCCAAATTTTTTGATATCGATACTCCATCAACCTACCATCACAACCTCCTCCACGGACGACCACTTTGACCAGCTAAACCCCGGCTCACAACCCTCAATCCGGATCGCACACATCACATCTACCCTAAAATCAACCTAGGGAGATCAAAACCTCCCAAAAGGAGTCCCCCATCGCAATGTCCGCCGTCTTCAAATCCGTCACCGATGCCCGGAGCACGAAATCCAAAGAAGACACCACAGACTCCGGTCCCGACAAAAAATTCCGTCAAAGAGTCCTAATCCTCTCCTCCAGAGGTGTAACATACAGGTAAATCCAATCCAACCTCTCGCCTCCCCCCCAAAAAAACCCCCACCCTAACCAAGTATTTCTAACGATATATATGCTAGACATCGCCATCTCCTCCAAGACCTCACCTCCCTCCTCCCTCACAGCCGCAAAGACTCAAAACTAGACACGAAATCAAAACTCTTCCAGCTAAACGAACTAGCAGACCTCTACAACTGCAACAACATTCTCTTCTTCGAAGCCCGCAAACGCGAAGATCTCTACCTCTGGCTCTCGAAACCGCCCAACGGTCCCACCATCAAATTCCACGTGCAGAACCTACACACCATGGAGGAACTCCACTTTTCCGGAAACTGCCTCAAGGGTAGCAGACCGTTATTGAGCTTTGACAAACGGTTCGATGAGAAACCGTATCTGATGGTTATAAAGGAGATGATGACGCAGACGTTCGGCGTGCCCAAGGGTGCGAGGAAGAGTAAACCGTTTGTGGACCACGTTATGAGTTTTACCGTTGCGGACGGGAAGGTTTGGATCAGGTGTTATCAGATTTGCGAGGCGGATTTGAGCAAGAAGGATGCGAAAGCTGCTGCAGAGAACGGTGGTGATGATGAGGGCAAGAAGGGTAGTAAAAAATCTGCGATAACGACAACGAGAGCGCAGACCGAAGTCAGTTTATTGGAAATAGGCCCCCGGCTAGTCTTGACTCCCATAATCATCCAGGAGGGATCCTTCGGAGGACCGATAATCTACGAAAACAAGGAGTACGTTTCGCCAAACGTGTTGAGAGCGGAGTATAGAAATAGAAAGGCGCAAAAGTTCAACGTCAGGAATGCGCAAAAGGTCGGGAGGGAAGTTAAACGAAAGGTTCTCAAGCTCGATAAGCATCGTGTTGGCGGCGGTGGAGGGAAAGATTGGGAAGAACTCCAGGCTGGATTGAAAGATTTGTTTCAGGAAGATTAGATTTCGACCATGTACTATCTATATACCAAAAAGTCTTTTTTGGCGAGTCTGTTATATATATTTCGTTGGAATTTTAGTTTAGGAGTTCGTGGAATGTATTGATATTATTATTATCTTATCTTGTATTACTATAGTACACTATAAAGTTTGACCTTTTAGCTCCCGGGCACCAAATAACCTTGACTGGCCTCGAAATTCAACCCTCCCAAAGACACACCCCGACCATAAGTGATATATATATATCCATCATAAACGCCGCGCTCATATCAGGATAGCCCAGCCGTCCGAAAAAAAAAAAAACACCAACAAAACCCTTCCATATCATGAGTATCATAACATCGTTAACATAAAAAACAAAACAAACTATTATCCAATCTGAAAAAAAAACTAATCATCTTCCACAGACCAACTCGAGTCTTCTCCATCCTCGTCATCGTATACCAACGGATCAACCTTGAAATCCTCATCTTCGTCACTATTATACCTAAATCGTTTTCGCCTGGAGACAAAGCTCTCAACCTCGCGTTTTCTCTTCTTCGGGCTCGGTTTCTTGACATTCGCCGTCTGCTTTGCTGTGGTTGTCGTTTTACTCCTTTTATTACTCTTCGATGAGCTAGCGGCAGGAGCCTTCCGCTTTAGTGATTTTCCCGTCCCTGGATCCGCGAGATCTATAAAGTCGGTTTCGTTGAGCTGGTTCTCAGTCGGCCGGGAATCGTCCAACCTGAATAGAACCCTCTGGCATAACCCCGCCGTCGCATCCGGATCCAAAGTGATCTTTTCCCCCTCGCTCTTCTTCTTCTGTAGGAACTCACACCACGCGTTTCCTCGCCGGTCCAAGAAGGCCATAGTAAACTCATCGCCCCAATAGATCCTGCTCTTGGCTCGCTCCCTCCACCCGAGTTCAGGGAGGATACACCAGATGTCGACCTCTCTGAGAGACTTGAACCCTCCAGAACGAGCGGTATCAACAAGACTCTTGAGAAACCTCTCACAATCCACGGTCCTCCAGTTCGCTAAACTCCTCATGACTAGACTTTCTAGGGTAGTTGGCCACTGTGGCATCGGGATATCCAGGATGGAAAGCTCTTCGGCACTGAGCAAACCGGGAACATCCTCGAATAGTAACCTTCTCAGCTTGGGTGTTGACGTGTCGAGTTCGCACAAGAATCCCAGCACGACACCGGGACAGTGAATCACCTCCAGCTCTTCTAGATCCTTCCCGCAGACTCGCAGAAATTCTTGCAAATCTGTCACGTTGATATTCTCCAACCCATCCAGCACGACCTTGTTGAGGCGGTGAACCCCAGAAATCTGGCTGATAAAGTAATCTCCGAAAAAGCCGCACTTCCTCAAAGTAAGACTCTTCAAATATTTGAGATGGCCGAGAGCTCCGGCGATGGTTGCAATATCCACTTTTGCCTTCCCTTCCTCAACATCCGGGTCGCCCACGGCGTCAAAGTTGGACAAAGTGAGACTGCGCACGGTTTCAAAAGCCTCAAACTCTCTGTGGATGACATCCAGCCACCCAAATCCTTTCTCCTTCTTCCTCTTCCTTTTCGATCCACTGTTCTCAACCTCAGATATCGTATCGTACTGGTTGATGAGTGCTGTACATAGCTTGAGATCCCAAGTCCAATTTCTCAACTGCACCTTCATATCCTCCAGGGCCATCAAAAGAGTAGGAGGAATATCTAGCCTTTTAGGAGGTCGAGGCTGTGTGAATAGTAGAAAGAAGGAAGTATCGACCTTTTGAGATTCCGTCGAGATGCAAATCTCTCTGATATTGGGTGTCATTCGGACCAAAGCGTCGATATCAAACTTGACAAGTTTGGAGTCGAGAATCTCCGCATTTGTAGATTCCAGAATGCGAACCTTCTCGCCTAGTATCGGGTTTTCCATAATCGTGTCGGCGAACTTTCGAAGTCGGATGGTGGGTGCGGTTGGTGGAAATCCATAGAGTAGATTGATAGCGGGTTCGAAGAATGCTTTGCAAGTAAAAGACGTCTTGTATAGCCAAGTATGGTCCACAGAGCGAGCATCCGTAGAAGCGTATTTGAAGATTTCCGAGAGGATGAGGTACGGTAGTCGATCCCACGGTGGATATTTCGCTTGTTTGGGGGTGGTGTAGGTAACTACAGCTTTGGCGGACTTTGAAGTGGACGCCTTTGCCGCAGCACGGCGGGTGGAACGAGTCGGCATGGCTGCTACCTATATATCTCTTCGAAGAAATTGGGTGAGGTGGGGGAGTATGAATTTGTTCAAGCTCTCGCAACGAGGGGAGTGCCGGAGTGAAGATTAAGAAAGAGGGAGAGATTTGACTGGTGGAAGGTTGGGAGCTGTACTGTGCTATGTTATAACGCCTAGTAGGCAACACAATGAGCAGCGACGATGAATTGACGTCGACGCGTTGCGTTGGTTCGCCCGATCCAGCCGAGTCGATGAGGCAGGATCCAGCAGAAAAGCCAAGCCCCGATTCGGGCATCCGGATTTAATATTCCCACCGTTATACCCGACCCCATATTATCAAATCTTCAACTCTCATCCAATAGATATACCCAATTCAATTGATATCAACCTTCGAAGACTTCAAAAGATGGGCATATGGGGTCGCAAGCCCACCGCCGCCCCGGACTCCTCCAATCCCTTCGGAGCTCCATCTCAAACCCAACCCAACGATGACTCCTCATCAACTCCCCCAAAGCTTGCAAAGTCCCGCGACGACATCGCAGAAGAAGAGCTATCCGCCCTCCTCAAAACCTTCAACTCCGAAGATTCCCCTTCCTCCTCCTCCTCCAAACCTTCCACCTCCTTCCAGGACACCCTCTACCCCTCCACCATGTCCTGCCGTGAGGCCTTCGACGAGCTCTACTTCTGCTACTCCCTTGGCGGCCAATTCAAAAACCTCTATAGATACGGCACATACCGCGAATGTGCCGACAAATCCGCAGATTTCTGGTTCTGCATGCGGACGAAAATGTACGGTCCAGACACGAAGAAGGAGATGATTGTAAAGTATCACAGAGAGAAGGAGGCGGCGAGGTATAAACGAGGCCCGAGCTCTGAAGATGTGTGGAGCGTGAGAACCGAGCCGTTACAGGGACAGTTTATGGGGGATTTTAAGAATAAGGATCCTGATTATAAGCGTCTGGATCATGAGAGGGATATCTGATTTGACTGTAATCAATAGTTCATGTCACAAGTCAATCATATTGGCTTGAAATGAAAGAGATGGTAAAAGGTAGGAGATACGATACTAGCAGCTTGGGGGATTCACTGTACATATGTATAAATACTATTTAATAACGAAGTCTGTAAATATCCAGAGAAATATCAAGTCATTATTGTATGAAATTCGTATATCAGCGAGTACTTGATCCAATGCATCAAGTTTGAAATTGTCCTTTTTATATTGAAAACAAATATTGCAACCCTAAAATACCACCAAAAGATATAAATGCATGAAAGAAATTTAACTACACAGGAAAAAAAAAAAAAAAAAAAAAAGGTAGGAAACCGTTACGTTCATTATCATCATTAAGTCGCAAAAAGAAAGTAAATGAACCCATTCTTCTCGATTAAAAAAAACCCCATGACTTCAAGTTTACGCACAATCTTCCAAAAAGTCCTCTAGTGGGGTCCGTACCCGCCCTGAGGAACACCCCCAAAGCCCCCACCTTGCGGGGGAGGAGCACCATACTGCCCAGGGGGTTGATACTGAGGAGGACCATGGTTATGAGGAGGAGGAGCACCGTATTGTTGATGACCAGACGGTTGGTATCCTTGTTGCGGTGGAGCACCATAATTCTGCCCCGGAACCTGGTACGGCTGTGAGGGTGCACCGTGCTGTCCTGGAGCTTGATACGATTGTGGGGATGGGCCATGCGACCCGTGCCCTCCATACGATTGTGGGGTTCCACCGTGCTGTCCAGGAGCTTGATATGGCTGCGGAGATCCGTATTGCTGCTGCGGCGGCGGGGAGGCACCGTAGAATTGCTGCTGAGGTGGTGCATATTGGTTATGCTGGCCACCACCGTGTGTGTTATGCTGACCACCCCCGTGTTGACCTCCAGCAGGTGCACCGTACTGGCCGTAATTCTGCTGCTGCTGTGGTGGTTGATAAGTCTATATATTGTATAATTTCGGTCAGCTCACGTTCTTTATCTTTATTTGATAGAATGGATGCTACGAACCGGGTTCTGTCCACCGTACTGGGGAGTTCCATGATATGTACCGCCTTGAGACGCTCCGTACTGCTGAGAAATGCCCTGCTGTTGATTGTTATGCGGCTTGCTCTGACTACCGCCCAAGAAGCTGCCCGCCAGACCCATCAAGCCGCCAGGGCTACCACCGCTGTGACCCCCACCTTGTGCTCCTTGATTCTGCTTGTTCTTTCCACCACCGAGAAGACCACCGGCAAGATTGACCATCTGCCCCAATCCACCGCCACTACTGCTGCTGCCACTGCCCCCTCCATAACCACCACTCTGCTTGTTCTTTCCACCACCGAGGAGGCCTCCAGCAAGATTGACCATCTGTCCCAATCCACCCCCACCACCGCCGCTCTGCTTCTTTCCTCCGCCGAGGAGGCCTCCAGCAAGATGTACAGCCTGTCCCAGACCTCCAGCACGGTCAGTCTGTCCGTCCGGACCTGGCTGTCCTCCAGGCTGAGCACCAGGGTTATAATCAGCAGAGTACTGAGCCTGTGGGGTTCCGGCCTGAGGAGTGTATTGCTGTGGAGATCCGGTTTGCGGGTTGTACTGGTTCTGAGGAGCGGCGTTGGGATCAAAGTACTGTGTCGGTTGATGGGTACCGGGTGAGGTTGTCTGCGGGGTTCCTTGGTTCTGCGGGGTTGTTCCTTGAGCTGGCGGAGAGGAGACGGTGTTGCCACTAAAGTTTGTGATCGGAGTGCCTAGAGGGACATCCCACTGGGTGGTGCCTGTGGAGGGTTGAACGTAGTAGTAACGTTGGTTGTTGGGATCCCATTGTGCGATCTGGTGATATCATTGTGTCATGTTAGTGAGGTGTTCTCTTATTTCCCATAGAGATTTTATACATGATATATATATCGTTTGATATACTCGAGGGTAATACAACATAAATTTCAATGAGGCATTTTGGAAAAATCAAAAGACTTACCCATCCTTCTGGCAAAGGTGGAGGAGCTTGGGTAGGACCGACGGCCTGTGCCGGCGAAGCACTGGTTTGATGGTCTCCCGGCATGGCCTGGGTCGGCTGTTGCTGACCGGTGCTGTGTGTGGTAGCAGCTGCAGTGTCAGCCATTGCTGCTGAGAGGGTAATGGAGAATAGGGATGATGAGAAGTTTGGTCCAGAAGGCAGAGGTTGCTGAGCGGTTGCGAGTAATAATATTCTGATCCGATGTTGAAGTGGGTAGTTCGAAGGAAAGGGGAAGTGGGAGAAGGTCTGGTGGAGAGTCGTGGATATATAAAGTTAAATCGATGGAGGGGGCCCGGGAGCAAGGAGGGGCCAACCGCAAAGCTGTCCTGTGCTACAATAAATTACAAGCTACGAAAGCAGCAATCCAATAATAATATCTTGAACCATCTCTGCAAATACACGAAGGTCCGCCACTATGATACCATCCTCACTATCCTCGAAGAGACTTCAAACCACGCTTCTGCACTGCCCTGTTGCTAGGAAGCGCCGATTAATCTCTCACTCCCTTGACCGTCTCTCCTAGCCTCGAGAAACTACGTCTCTCCAGTCTGTCCGACAGGCTTCCAATTTGTCAGTGAGTGTGCATCTATAGCAGGAACAGGACATCAATATCTCCATCAGGGTCCGGTTTCCCCCTCCAGAAAACAAAACTCTGGACTACCCAGATGTACTAAAACTAAACCCCCCATGCTGAAGCTGCAAGAGCCATGCATGCAATGCAAAAGCAAGCTTCGAAAAGGCGCTTCTGAGCTAACCAACAGTAACCAATCTCGACTGGGAAATCGATTGCCCCAAAACCGCAAAGGGCCAAAAGCTACACATCCTTCTTTTCTTTTTCGCTCCTACATCTAGTCTGCTCATCTGGCAAAATGCAAGTGCGGCTGGAGACACGGCGCGTGCACGGGTAAGCTATCGAGGCGCAGCAGCGCAGAAAGCTTAGGAAACCCCAACCGTTGGTCCATTCTCAAGTGCTTCTTTTCCCAGCCAAGCTCGGCCAGAAAAAGGCATCTAGCTTACCGTTCTTTAGTTCGGTTCATCTGGTCCATTCCAGCCACTGTTCACTGCGAGGTGATTAAACTCGATCGAGCATCACTGGGCGGATTGACTGAGGCGTCGTGGCATGTACGAACGAATTCGTCCAAGATATACCCTCTCCCAAGATGGCTTTCCGACAATACGCTCGTAACCAAGCTCTCCAAGTAGTAGCTTATTATATTTCTGCCTCGCAAAATAAGCCGTGGGCTGTCGTCTGTGAGTGATATCATTGATTTATACAAAATAATTGCAATGCCTTTCACATCCGAAAATTCTCACAAGCGGCAATGCAATCTCGTCCCGATTCCAGTCGTATATTCTCCAAAAAAGAGGGTACCTTGTCCAGCTGAAGTACTACCGAAACGATAGAGAAACTGATAATTTTGCATCCCACTTGATTCCAAAGATTCGCAATCTCTGGTTCAATTCTGCCTCGTAAGGTTTTCTCATGATTGCATATCGAACGAGTTCTCAACTTTTGTACCACCACCCTAAATATACCAAGCTTTCCCCAACCGTTTCCACAAGAAACTTGGTAACGGTCCCCCGAGGCTTGCTCTTGGTGGTAAAATATAAACGGTGGAATCAGTTTCAAATTCGTAGGCCAAGATAATATGGTCAGCCGCATGTCCCGTAACTTTGCCCAGGAATGGTAGCCTTGCAAAACACACATATGTGCGATATAAGTCGTTGATGCTTCACCCGCTCGAACGACTTATATTCTACCTTTTTTTTTGGTTAAAAAAAAAAAAGTTGCACTTTTGTAAAAATCCACTTGGACCTTTTCGTGAACAAAGATCGGATGAATCACGTACGAGAAGGGACGCGCATATATGCGGCTGATCTCATAATACCCTTGACACCTGGGCCGGACTAGTCTTGTGGTCAGCCGGGACATGAAAATACGACAAAATACTTATTAAAAACCATTTATTGCCATGAATAAGAACAAGCTATTCCGAAGCTCGGCTTTGAGAAGGTAAAAAGTAACGGTGATAATATCAAACAGGGGCGATAGAGGCATATATTCTGAGCACTTCTTCATTTTTCATTTTTCTTACCCACTGGGCACTTTGGTCAAAGAAAGAACCAGCCAAGAAGGAAGAAGAGAATGTAAAAAAAAACCAATTCTATGAACCGGGGAATCTTTTTGTTTTCATATACAAAACGCACTGTCAATCAAATTCATCTCTTTCTTCTCAAATTTCCCAGATAGGCTACAAAAGAAAAACAAAAAAACAGAGGTAAAGTGAAAAAGAGGTATGACGAACTGTGAGGTGAGGGGAATTAGAGTTGTTGGTCACAGAGGCGAGGTAATTTAGTAAGAGAGCACCGCGGAAACAACAATTCTATGACTTAAACGTAGATGACCGAGTTTTCAAACTGGAGGTGAGTGTGGGGAAGCCAAGGTTAAGATTAGTTGTATTTGTTTTACCAAAACGTGATGAATAGTACTACGAAAATGCGTAAATAAGATCCGATACGATCTGCTTAGTATTCGGCTTCTTCCTCCTCAGCGCCAATGCTGTCGCTAGCAACTTCCTCATAATCACGTTCTGTGTATCAAAATAATTAGCAATTTTCTTCTAGGTTGATATCCGCGGGGACAATAGCAAAATTTTAAACATACCAAGAGCGGCAAGATCCTCACGAGCTTCTGAGAATTCACCTTCCTCCATACCCTCACCGACGTACCAATGGACGAAAGCGCGCTTGGAGTACATGAGATCGAACTTGTGGCTGAGAGCCTTCCAGGCCTCCGAGATGGCGGTGGTGTTGCTCAACATGCACACGGCACGGTTAACTGCGGCAAGATCACCCTTGGGAACAAGCTGTGGTGGCTGGAAGCAGATACCGATCTTGAAACCAGTCGGGCACCAGTCGACAAACTGGATGGTTCTCTTGGTCTTGACGGAGGCAACTGCTGCGTGGACATCCTTTGGAACAACATCACCACGGTACAAGAGGCAGGTGGCCATGTATTTTCCATTTCGTGGGTCGCACTTGACCATCTGGTTGTCAGGTTCGAAGCAAGCATTGGTGATCTCCTGGACACTGTTGGCTTCGTGCGAGGCCTTGGCCGCAGAGATGACTGGGGCGTAGGAAACGAGCGGGAAGTGGATACGTGGGTAGGGCACAAGGTTAGTCTGGAACTCGTTGAGATCGACATTGAGAGATCCATCGAATCGAAGAGAAGCGGTGATCGAGGAGACAACTGCAGACGAGGGGATATTAGAATTTGCTAATGACGCATATTAGTAATACGTGTGCGAGCTTCTTACCTTGTGCGATCAGTCTGTTGAGATTCTCAAAGTTGGGTCTTGGGATGGCCAAGTTTTTCTTGCAGATGTCATAGATAGCCTCGTTGTCGACCATGAAGCTGCAGTCGGAGTGCTCCAGAGTAGTGTGAGTCGTCAGGATGGAGTTGTAGGGCTCAACAACAGATGAAGCGTTTTGTGGAGCTGGGTAGACGGAGAATTCGAGCTTGCACTTCTTTCCGTAGTCAACGGAAAGACGCTCCATGAGCAAAGCACCGAAACCAGAGCCGGTACCACCACCGAATGAATGGAAGACAAGAAAGCCTTGAAGACCACTGCAGTTGTCTATAGCGATATTGTTAGGCACAAAATATCTCATTTTGAGATTTCAGATATCCGTGAGCTTACCTGCAACTCTGCGAACCTTGTCCAAGACAGTGTCGACAAGTTCTTTTCCGACGGTATAGTGTCCACGAGCATCTGTAGATACACTTGTGAGTATATAGAGTTATTTTTATCAGGAATGGTATAGTATATGAGCTTCGTACAGTTGTTGCTAGCATCCTCCTTTCCAGTAATCATTTGTTCAGGGTGGAAGAGAGAACGATAGGTACCATTACGGACTTCATCGACAACATTTGGCTCGAGGTCAACGTAGATGGTTCTTGGGACATATTTGCCAGCACCTATAGAGTAAAGTTATCATCAGTAACGAAGAAAAAATTTGTAGCCAGCTTGGCGCAAAGCAAGAAAGGCATACCGGTTTCCGAGAAGAAGGTGCTGAATCCCTGGTCAGCAGGACCAGCTTTCTTTTCCTCTGTCAGGTAGCCATCAGGCTGGATGAAAAGTTAATAATCATATACCTGAAGACGCGTCTCAAAGGAAGGGACATACCTGAATGCCGTGCTCCAAGCAGTAGAGCTATATATACTCCATACGTTAGTGGCAAGGAAAGGAGAGACAGAGAATAGCTGAAGCTTAAAGATGATTGAACGCACCTCCCAGCAGGAGTTTGCGATCTGGCAACCGGCCTGACCGACTGGATGGCGATAAATGTGTTAGCAGTTGACGCCTTGTGAAGCGACAATGGATATGGGAGATAGCCAATATCAGGGGAGAGGGAGAGGGGAAGAAGCAGCGAGCAACGGGGAGGGAGAGGACAAACCGTTGATGGAGATGATTTCACGCATGATTAAAAGGTCGTTACGAAGGAAAAAAGATCAAAAAAGTCGTGATAAGAAATAAAAGAGAACCAACTTTTATGGTACGAAGAGGGAGAGATGTAGATGGAAACGGGGTGATGAGATGGGATGGGATTATTAGGAGACGAGAAGGGGTGTGGAAGAAATAGTTCGAGTTGTTGTGGTGGTGGTGTGGTGCGCTAGCTAGCTTTTGTCAGGAGCTTCACTCACTCCACTCAAATTTCAACCATCAAAACAACCTCACCAAAGATATACAAGGACACTAAAACTACTTAAGTACTTAAGCACTTACTTACACAGTAGACTGCATCAAATGCATCGAGAGGTATAGTAAGCTGTTCTCTTTCCTTCTCTTTCCTCTCCCTCTTCAAATGACTCTGGGTACTGGGTCTACAATACTAACTAACCTGTCCCATAAGGTACCTCCACCTACCGCTCTCCATTAATAATAACAATAATAAAAATTTTGGGGAGCTAACGACCGCTTTCAGACTGGCCGTCGGCGTGGCACCAACAGAAAATTTTTTTCTTTTATTTTGGCGGGTGCCCATGTTTACATTGCCAGATGATTGGACGTGTTCTGCTGCCCATCCGAGATAATCTCTGTCTCCTCGCTCCTGCGCTCTGATTAGCTCCGTCCGGGGGACCCTGCATGCACGTCGACTCGACAGCTGTTTCACCAAGAGAGAGGTCCAGAGCTTGAGCCAGCAAACATACTTCTTCTGTCCAGCAGTTGTCTTGGTCGTGAGCTCGGTTGGAAGCCACCCGAAAGTCCGTTCCAATCTTCCTGCTATCGTGATATTATAATATTATTAATTCGCGTTTAATCTTAAATATGCATATCATCCCACTCATGTTGACTATTCGCTTTGATCGGGCACATGTAGTGCTACTCCAGCTACTCATCTGGACCTCTCTCGTCGTCGCTAATACTGAAAAAGTCATATTCTCCGCGCCAGATGCTCCTTCGTCCCTCATCAACCCAATTGATACCATCAACTTTGTCCCAATTGGCGGCTTGGATGGATCAAAAGCAACTGAGAGACTGCTCTTACGGGTTGAACTTCCGAGAGCCTTTCCAACTGCGAATGCTCCCCGTGGTATCAATTCTTGGGTATACCTGAAGAATCTCAACCCTGGCGCTCGATATGAAGCTCGCGTGTGTTGGGCTGCGACAGTGAGTTTGCATTTTTCATACGAAGATTTTCCAACTTGGCTAAAGTATGGTGAACAAAAAGGCGCCGTCGGATTTCTGGTTGAGCGTTCACTCCGCACCAGTCGAAACCGAATCAAATAAAGACGGTGTAAATCTTTATCTCAAGATATCCACAATTGCAGCATACTTCAGCACAAATATCACATTGATGAAACATCCTGAACCGGTACTCGTTGATATCATTCTCGATGAGTTTCTATTAGGAGTTTTACCTCGGTCACTTCTCAATGTTGGTCTCTTCATCGTCTTGACGACCGTTTCAGCTTGGTTCCTAGGAATTTACATTGTCGCATGGATTGATACCATTTCCAAAAAGGAACTAAAGATGAAGACCAAGTAGACGCTGAAGGTCCCTGCAGACTCTCTGAACGTCACGCATGGAGAGAAATTATTGTATGGACAAGATAGATGTTTTCATCCGCCCAAGTATTACCGTCTATTTTTTTTCATTTAAACTACACAATATAGCAGCAATCAAAACAACAAACCAATTGCTGTTACTTCAAATGGCACTCTCCTCCATCTTAGAATCCTCGACAGGAACTTGAGCTAAACTATCAGTCGCTTCGGTCACCTCCGTGGTCTCAGCTGCCTCAGTGGTCTCAGCGGTCTCGACTTTCTCAGCCTTTTCGCCGACATTAGAAGCCGCGGTTTGCGTCTTCTTCGCCGTCTTTTTCTTCTTCGCAGTTCTCGGCTTTTTGGTAGGTCTCCCACCAGCACCCTTCTCTGATTCCTCTCCTTCGTCCTTTCTTTCTTCTTCGGTTTGGGCGATTTTCCTTTTGGTCCCACCGTAGTGCTGTCCGGGTACTGGTGGGGCGGTATAATAATTGCCTTTGGGTTTGTGCGGAGCGGATGGTTGAACAGCGCATCTGGAATCCAAAGCTTTGGCCTCACGTTTAAGTTTGGCGATCCTTTCTTCGATTGCCTTTGGAGTTGCTCCTTTGAAAGAAAGAAAGAAAGAAAGAAAGAGAGTAATGTTAGAGCGTTGCTATCATGAGGAATCATTTGAAGGGGTTAGTGGAGGATACCTTCGAAGAGCTCGCAGAGAGCTTCGCTGTTGTACGATTTTGCGGATTTATCTATCAACCGTATCAAGAGCTGCGAGGAGTATTACTCAGTGGTTGCTCGTTCATCTTGGGTGGTGCTGGTCTCACCTTGCGGTCATTTTCCGGGGTCCAAACCTAGACGCAAAGACACATTATATCACCCTGAGGAACACTCTTTCAATTTAAGCGTGGGGAGACATACAACTTTGCCCATTGTATACAAGATAATCTCTTATAATTACACTTTACTTTTTAATCCAAAGGGGTTTGAATAAAGATTGAAGATTTGATTATATCTGATATTTTTAAGGGATGTGGGATAAATCCTAATAAAATGGGAAGAGAAGGGATTAAAAATCCTGCCTGGTTGTGCTTTTGTACCGTTTATGACTAATTAGTGAGAGGGGGAGAAAGCCTAGATACTATTTCGAAATCTTGGTTGTTCTAGGTTATAGAACTTTAAGCTCTATAGTTGAGCTTCAATATCAGAAGAGAAACTTCAGCTTCATTTGCGTTTCATTTGGCTTTAGGTAGTCTTGGTCGACAAATAGAGTATCATGAGCAGCTCTACTCCTGGTTCTTTGTTATGACATGCCCGATTTCTGGATACTTCCATGAGCTCGGCTAGCTGCATCTATACTCTTTCACACCATCATGCATCACCGCACTTTCGGCGTTGAATTATATATCATATGATACGCTTGAAGGCGTATGTGTCTAATCAGATAGAAGAAGAAGAATATTTTCCTGCGAATAAGACTAGATCCATGCAGCTCAGGTCCTTTTGATTGCAGTTACAGGCAAGAACTTCGATATTAAACATATATTAGAACCTTCATTGTCAAAATGATCCCCTAAAATGGTTTGATTCATAGAATGGTAGAAGAGAAAACAATAGAGATGACATTATAAAAAAATGATACGAAATACTGAAAGATTGCACCCAAACAATCATCTGAACTAGATTAAATCAACCATCCATATTTAGCCTGAGCATCTCCGACTCTACTCGTTAACATCAGTACTCTGCTCTCGATCCCCTTCGCTCGAAAAACCCGCTTCCTGCTCAAATTGCACTTGTTTCCCCTTCGAGGCCTTCTGCATCGCGGATTTCTTCCCACCACGTTTCGGCGTCTGCTTCTTTACGCCTCTTCCTCCTCTTTTCTTCGGCGTATCCGAAGCCTTGGTGACTTTGTAAACCTTTGTTGGGGTGCTAGGAGGAGATGTATCATCATCATTATCACCATCATCATGGACATCATTTTCCTTTTCTTCTGATTTATTCGACGTAGATGTGATCTTCAGAGCTCCAGCGCACTCAAGCAGCTCTTTTTTCACTTGACCCCAGCGAGTAGTTGCAGTTTTGATATTCTTGAAATCGAGTCGTTGGGCAACAAGATCCCAATCCACTTGAGAGGTCTATAATACGAAAAGTAAAAGGTATGCCATATCAGTATTCAAGTGGTTGCAAGTGAGAATGGTGGTTCGGGGGGTAGTCATACATCGACACCGAACGCATCTGGTCGCTTACAGCTAAGGAGAACTGTAAGGAGAACTTCGACACTTTTGGTTTTCTTTGCAAAGCTATCGAATGACTTTTCTTTGACAGGAGAAGGTGTGATACTGGTAGGATCGACTGGTGACATTTTCAAAAAGAACTTGAAAGATAAAAGTAAAGAGTTTGAACTGGATTTAGGTATTTTATTTTTAATAGGACAGCAGGCGATGAGATAAATGTTTACTTTGAAATTTTACCTTTGGTATTTGGATACAGGAGTAGGAGAGGAAATCAGAAGGGGTTTATATAAACCAAGTTTGATGCTATGTGTGACTCCCCGAAGCAACATTTGTATTTTGGAAACTTCCCCGTGCATCCAACAAAATTTGCATGATTCCGGGGATATCCAGCTACTTGTAACTAAATCTCCAAAACAAAATATCAAGGAAATAATTGAAATCAAAAATAATAGTTTCTCTGCAAGTGTTTCTAGCTAAAAGAAAATCCGAAAGCTCGAATGCATTAACCAAAGGTGATTTCTAGGTTTTACTCTTCGTAAGGAGGTAATTCCGGCAATTCAGCCTCTTGACTTGCTTCTTCGTCGTACAAAACGAAATCATCCTTTTCCTTGTAATTAAGTTCTTGTTTCTTCTTCCTCGGAAAAGATCTCGCGGAACGAGGTTTTGTCACTTTTGCAGGTGACTTTGAAGAGCTAGAGGCTCCTTTATCGGCGGCCTCTTTAGCGCGGAATTTGTTCTTCAGATCCCACATGCGCTTGTAGGCAGCTTTGTAGCCGTTCAAACCAGCCTTTTTGGCAATCTCTTCATAATCGATACTTTTGGTGCTAGAATATATTTCATAGTTTTAAAGAGTCAGAATGGATCTAAGACTTATTTTTAGGTTGGGGGGGGGGGGGGGGAAANGGACTTACTCGCACTTATCAAGACAGAGTAGGAGGAACTTGATAGTTTCGGCTTCTGACGCACGGTTGCTTCCGGTTACTGGTGCCATCTTATACTAGATAAAAAATTAGGACTTCAAGTAGGAAAAATGAATATCAAAAGATTGTAGAGCTTGTAACTCACTTTTGATAATATATCTGTGACCTTTGCTTCTCAAGGTATAATATTTTGGACAAGAGGTTTTATATAGGCACAGCTGCACAGCTATGTAGAAATAAAGACTAGAGTAACCAGAGTAGCTTGAAAAGTGAACAGGATGACCTGAGAAGGGAGATATTCTTGAGATATCCAGAAAACATCAGTAATATTGAGTTTGGGATATAATATTGATTGATGCTATTGGAATTGAAGAATTCCGAAAGTCGAGGAAGGGAAATGGGTCTCATTTTATAGATGAATTTTCGGTTTATCCGCTATTACGTCGGTTTCCCACACGCCATTATAGTTCTATCACATTCGGAGCAATTCTTTAATGTCGAGGCTGCTCTTGTATCTCTTCAAAATCAGCAAAGTGGTCTCATAGGCATCGTCGACGCTTCGTCATTCACAGTCGATCTCAACAATCCACATCTTGTTGATTGTTGCATTTAGTCCACCACCGGGCTCTGGGTCGCCGGATAGGTGTTCAGGTATACCGGGAAGCCTTCCACAGGGAACCCAACCGTCGAGAGAACTGAGCATGAGTCCAAACCTGGTCCGAAAAACCATGCAACAGATCACATGGGACAAGTGTGCCTTAACCCATGTTCAATCCAACATGCAAGCTCCCGAGAGTAACCCATGTCGAAGAATGTTGGATTTTTGTTTGTTCAACACGCTAACTAATGAAAAGATTTGAAATGCCAGATTTCCGTCCGATTTCCAGTTGTCCATTCACTTCCCTTCATAAGACTAAACTACGAAAAACTTGGTAAAAGAGAGAAAATCTTGGAACGGCTCGTAGCGCCTAGACCTCTCTTTCTTTCTTCCCGCCTATTGATCACAAGGACGACAAGACAAGGGAGGTACATCCCAGACTCCAAAACATTCGCGTGGGGTTCTCATCGAGATTCAGGCTGGTGAAGGTCGAGAAGCAAAGATTGACATCCAACATGAGCGGCACAAGATGCAGAAGGAGGGGCAAAATGGAGGGGCAAAAAACTGGAGGGGCTGTGAGGGGTACATACATGCATACATACTCGACGGATAAATGTCGCCATGCCGGGAAGTTTAACTGATAATATTTTTTTTTCTTTCTCAAGCTAGGGAATGCATGCGGATTGTGGATATCATACCCCACTCGAGCATGCATGTGTGTTTCTGTACTACAATCGCACTAACGGGTTTTACGTACTGTTTAATAAATGATTTAATTCTATGGTACAATATTGAGAAAAAAAACATGAGACGAAAAATCCACCTTGCGGATGTATCGATGTCAATTTTGACCAATTGGAGCTGCAGCTCAAAACCCGGTCCCCCCCGCCTGGGTTCGAGGCTATTCAAATTCGGCTCCGAGGCTAGCCTACTCGGCTTTCTCTCGACAAATCGGCCTGGCATGTTGCATTGCATTGCATTGCAGCAAATAGTGCATGATATGAATTGGTTTGTCTTTCGCATGTACCAACTAAACTCTAGTATTATACTTCCTATTCAAGATCCGGATAGCCTGAGTGGCATATCCCGTCAATTGAATCCAGGTCCCTGCAACTTTCTCTTGGTCAACTTGATTGTTGCTATACGAATTGCTTTTTTACATGTATACATGATCTTGAGAGTCATGTTATGACAACGAAAAATCTCATGAAATATCATATTTTCGTTTACAATAGCTCTCCACCTAGTCTTGTCCCTTCTACATAGCCTATCGGATTTGACCTCGAAGATCCGGCTTCCGTATAAGGAGTTCTGAGATGATTTTTGAGAAGTAAGGTTCACAGGAATAGCCATCGATACGATTTATAATCATACGCACAGATATTCACTTACATCTGCATGCTAGACGGCGAAGTGATAAAAACATCCTTGCCTCGCATATCCACCCGTTCTCTCCCGTACTCTCGATATCGAAATTTGCGATGACAGTGTCTGATAACCCGATGTCGGCAACGGGTACATTTAAATTCATGGCCGTTCAAACATCTAGATCTGCTATAGTCGTCATTCTGAAGTCAATCTTGCGTATATCATGATCATGGGATCCACGAAATTCTCTCTGGTCTGATAAGGAAGACTATATCAACCCGTCCTGGCCTCCTCGCTTCCTCGTCATCGGTGACGCATGATTATGGTATTCAGGCATTAATCCCAGCCATAAAAGCACGTGCGAGGGATGGGTATGAGTATCGTAACGAGCCCACGTACGTTGAAGCAATCCGCTATGACAGAATTTTGATAAAATTCTTGGTTTAAGATTGTTAACCGGGCTTCCAACGGTGCGCGAGGCCGAACTAGGCTCAGGTTTACGGCCCCCCCGGTTTCAAACATGAGACTGGGAGTCGCGGCTGCATGGGCTCCTTCCTGGGGAAAGGCTCAAGCAAAAGAATAAATCCCGGACCTGGGATATCTCGAGAATTACATTCCTCTCGGGGACTGGAGTTACAATCGATTCCGGGTCCTCGGGTATCTAAAGATATTTAGCTGATGTTCAGGGTTGAGACTAGTCGACTACATAACAATGCTCTTTAGAGATCTCGAGAGTCCGATTATATGCTTTCCAGAACCTAAAACTTAGTATCATTCGATTCATTTCCGGAATTTCCTTGAGTATTCTCGAGTTACCTTGAAAAGTGTTCGAGAGAGTTGTAGAATAGAAAATATAGAATATATTAACCGATGTGACCTTTCAACGGTTTATCTTATATTAAATTTATAAAGTGATCTAGTTCTCACGTATACGTACTTGAAAGGTCGAATCGATTATAACGCTCTGCTCACCACTGAAATCATCATCGGCTTGAATCGTACCTGCTGTCTGAAAACGATTCATCCACCACGAATATTCACATTTTCTGATACACAGCGCGCGCGGTTACGAATCAGTATACAGCATAATATAATGCCGGCAGTTTACAAAACCGAGAACTGTGGCCCTTTTCTTCTATCTATCATCAAACACTCCGATTTGAAGACGGTTCGAAATATCTTCCACGTTTATCTAATCACTTACTCGTGCACGAAATTTTAAAAACACTCGACTCAAATGCTAATAGACTTGAATTGTGCGTACGTAGGTTAATTACGATGCCGTTGGCGCGGAACACGGGATAACCGCCCACAGTGCCTATTGCCGCTTTAACGGTATCAAACAGGCTCTCAAAGCCGAACTAGAGGCGTCTGCAGCAGCTTCTACCCCGGATAAAAACAAAGGGTCTACCGCTTCCGCTTCACGTTCAGGTAAGCGTGGTAGAAAACGAGCGTCCCAAAAGAGCGTCAAATCCAAAAATGTCAAAGAAGAATTATTGGGGGAAGATTCTTTGAAGGATTCTAAACATGAATGCTAGCGTTGGAAAGTTCGAGCTCGAGGATAATCAGGATGAGGCGGGCTCTCCGAAGAAGAAAGTCAAGATGACGAAGCTCAAGAAAGATGAAAGTGAGGAATCGGATTATTGCGAGTAACGGAAAGGGATCAAAGATTGCATATATGTAGATGCCCTACAATTTTGTGTAATCAATTCATACTGCCAAGCGGGCAAGCAAGAAGCTGTCATAAAGTAGGGCGTTGTAGGAAATACATGACGAATAAATCACGTGGTTCTCTCATATCCAATATTCGAGGTTTTGGAATGTCGAAGGGCGCTAGGGGTAACATGACACTTACTGCACATTCGTATCTATACGATAGCCTTTGTGTGACAAGTACTATACGAGGCATACCCAGACCAGGTGCTAATCAAAAAATGCAAGTGCACACATCAATATATGCCATAGTATCATATAAGCCTACGTATGTATTATACGAATACGCTGAGGTAGTTATCTGTTTCCGACTGGATAGTATTGTCTCATCTTGGAACAAGGGCATACAATAACTAATCGACCGCGGAAACGTCGTTTGCAGAGGTTTGAAATTACGGGTCAGCGCAACCTGGTTAGGTGATATGCCATGGGGATTAATCTCTCCATAATAAAAGCCAAAACCATTGCCTCGAATCAGAATAAATTATAGAAAGAGGGAGCGCGCATTCCAACTCCCAATGCAACCCCATATACGCCTTTTGCTTTCAGCGTGAAAAGCAAGAACGGATTGCTAGGCAACCAGACGAGACCAGCGGAGTCCGGATATATCGATATACCCATAATCAAATATCTGTGTAAAGTTTAACATGCAAAAAGCACTAAAACCCACATGCATAGGCACATGTGGATACCAAAAGGCAAAAAAAAAAAAAAAAAAAAAAAAGGTGATAAAAAGTGATAAAAAGCGATAAAAAGCGATAAAAAAGAGAGAAACAACAGACAGTTGTAACCAAGAAACTATCTTTTTTATGTCATAGCTTACTATGATTTTGCGTCCAATTAGCTTTCTGGGGTACAGTAGCAAATGATACCTACTTCTGCTTCATCCATTGCCCACCAGAAATGGGTTAACAATTTACGGCCCTGGGTTAGGAGGGCACGACCTTGCTGATGTGATTCGCAGGCCAACGTGACATCGAACCGGCTTTTTGGAATAATTGCTTTCCAGGCCATGTGTAAGTTGTTAGCGTGTTAGCAAAGCATAATCGCCTGAAAGGAATAGGACATATACCCGTACCCTTATTCGATCCGTTCAACCTTTCCCTCTCCTTTCTTTTGTGTACTTTTTTTTTCATTGCTGACTTCCAAAAGTCGTTTATACTCAATTTCAAAAATTCTGGTTGCAAGCGCCGCACTTTCGTCACTTGTGCAATTACCTGGAAGCACCCCTCCACTAAATTATTCATGACTGGGTGCCCGGTGATGTTGTACCCAAGTTCTGGGCCAACGAGTTCCTAGGCAGAAGCCTGCAGTTCGACTTTTCGAGGTCCACTCGAAGTCCCCATATATATATATATATTGACTTCGTAGAGTAAAACGATAGTCGATTGGAAATTCCATCACATTGGCGAGGACCAGAAGTCCCGTACATATTCTGGAGCCAGATAGGAATTAGACTTCTCCGCTCTATGTTGTAGCTTAGACGTAATCCCAGTAGCTGTGTTTCTGAATCCTGATACTAATTTTTGGGTCCGACTATCACTGCATTCCAATCAAAAGCATGGTTAGTTATAGCTGTATCTATGTGAAACAAACCCCAAAATCCGTATATATAACTAAACTATGTAGGTCTAGGCGACAGTATACGTACAGATACCGATATCGAAGGAGAAATTTAACGTTATAACGCGAGGTGCAAAAACCGGTTCCAAAAGCCCAAGTCGGCTCTCAATTGAAATAGAGGACGGACTTCTAGTTTATAGAGACAAGGAAATACTAAAATCAAAGTATGTTAGAGATATTTAACTTTCAAAAAAAAGAGTTTCCAGGGTTACAGACTTGGCTTTAGATCTATGGCATAGAACTAAACTGGATCAAGAGCTTGATGTCAATCTCCAGCCGTCGGTGCTGGTTTCGGGAAACTGGTATTATAGAAACATATATAAATTTGTACCGTTGCAAGTTTAGTTTGGTTACGAGACTGGATTTGTAGCTTCGAAAGGTAAAAGATTATTCGAGGAATTGCGCCGCGACGGGTCGATGAACCAGACTTTCTCTAGGGAACGTTAACTGCGACCCTCAAAAGCCAGCTTGGAGGAGGGACACGATTTTCTGGGCTTGGACGAACCACAAAGTTTTATCAGATGTGGAAGGCGCTTCACTCCCGCTCTGAGATTTTTAGAAAGTTGATAGAAAAGGGAGGAGGAGATGACAGAGACTGAAACGTACGATGGAGTTGGGTATGACTCTAATTAACTATTACAAACAACTAAACATTTAATACTTTAATATTACGTTGTTAGAAGACAGTCTCGTAACCAAACTGTCGTTCTTATGTTCAACACTGTGGATCAGAGAAATGCGGGTAGCACGGATTTATATACATTGATCGCCGAGCGCCGAGCAGGCCTCACTTCACATTACTCGATTAAATAATAAATTTAATTTTTTTAAAAAAAAAAAAAAAAAAATACTCTAAAACAAACGAGCAATATATATATCTACTCCAGACTCATATAGTGTCCCTGTGTGAGTCTGAGAACAAGACCAGATACTTCCGATATACCCTTCAATTGATGCCGAAACTATCTACTATCTCTAGTTTATGCTAGCTAATAATAAAAAAAGAAATGTCTTCCCAACTCCAGTCGCTTTTTTTTTCCGACTCCCAAAATAAAATGGTATTATAAATACATGACCCGAATATAAGAAGATAAAGAAAAAATTTCCCCTAAGAACGCCGTAAAAAAGGAGCCTGCGGAGTTTTTTTTTTTTTAGCATGGCATACTAGCCATAGCATTGGGCGCCATGTGGAAACCAGATGCCGCTGGTGGCATCTGATGAAGTTGCGTATACTCCTGCATCTCCATCTTGATCATGGGAACCGGTGTAGGAGAAATACTCTGCATGGATGAAGACCCAAACGATGTCATCGACATCTGCATACTGGATTGTGGAGTAGGAACCTGAGTCTTCTTCTTTCTACCTGAGGAAGGAGTCTTTGGTTTCTCGACCTTGTTGGCCCTCGGTTTCTTGGGAGTCGCCAGAACACTCTGGGAGGTTGGAGATTGTAATGATGGTTCGCTGTCGCTTCTTGGACCCTCTTGAGTCGCGGTACCGTTCTCGCTCGCCTCGGCTTTCTCGATGGCTTGCTTGAGTCGTTGGTATCGCATTTGGGCGGCACCCTTTTTGATCTGCTTCTTGTCGGCGATAGCTTGCCAGTTTATCTAGTATGTATGTTAGCGTGAGAGCTTATTTATAGTTTATGAATTTATAAACAGGGTATCTTTTGCTTACCGACTTGAGGTCAGAATGTTTGATAATATCGAGGAGGAAAGAAGCCTCTTGAGTGTGAGTGAGTTTGGCTGGCATTTTGATACTGAAACTTAAAATAACGGTGGCTTCGAAGTGAAATAGACTTTTTTCGAAACGATAATAAAATATTCCGTGGATATGGGTATGAGACTGAAATATGGAACTACTTAGTTATCTGAAAAGATATAAAATATATAAGTTCGGGTACTTTGGAAACGTCAAATGTTCGTTATCCTTTGCGTGGAGAAGATGTAGAGCAACACAACATTCATTCACTCGAACAGGACGGTTCCGCGTGCTGCTTCAAATACTCGCCGGGAGACCAACACGCAGAACGATCCTCGAGTGCGAACCAGCAACTTCGCCAGCCTCTCCCATTTGTGTGATTGGCTCTCGGTATGCTGGGCGGGTTCCGTGTGTGCTTGAAGGTAAGTACCCAACGGAAGGGGAAAAGTTGTAGTCGACTGGCGATTTTCCCCCTTCGTTTTGCCCAGTTTACCATACAACGTTCGGGGCAGCTGTCCGACCCCGCTCCCCGTTATTCAGGGCAAAGCGAATCCTTCCGCTCACAAATAAAAATCGAACCGTCTGGTTTCACATTTTTCGGTGCTAATTTAAACCCCCCCCCCCCTGCAAGGTACCGACCGAGGGCTGGGAAGCTTGCAAGCTTGCTCGCACCCAAAATTTGGGGCGCTGGTTGGTAGCGAGGCCAGCAAACCGGACCCGTTCGCCAGGGAAGTTTTCGCCCCCCCCTGGCTGGCTTTCCACCAAGCCCCTTGCGTGGATCCCTGCAGAGGGTCGAGCTTTGAACCTTTCTTTCGAATTTTCACAAAAAGCAACCAGTTCTACTTTGTGAGAAAACAATAGTTCATCAGGTGGCCATCTTCGCGGAAACGGGAAATCTGATGAAAGCAGGATGGGCGTGGGATATCCACATCGATGGTGCTGCCCACTTGCCTGGATAGGAGTTGTAATGGGTTCGAGCTTTTGTGACCCGGGTCACCTCAGTTTCCCGGAACGGTTTCATGGTGCTTGTAATATTTAGTCGAGGTGTGGCAGCAAGGAAACGAACGTTCGAACAAAAACAACCAATTTCCAACAAGCAGCACGCCTGTAAAGATTATCGGAGAATAACTCGAAGCTCGGATTTACCATATATTTCAGACGAAAGGGACAAAAAAAAAGGTCCAATAGCAATAAACACCGGGCTGTCTCCAACGATCTCGCATTTTCTAGGCGTCATCCGTATCCAAGAATAATTCCATAACCCCTCCAAAATTTTGAATCTCATCTTTCGACTCGACTCTTCTTTCGCCAACTCGTTTATTTAATTAACGGCTCCTGAAGATCTCTTACGAAATCAAAAAAAGGCCTTTGCAAAATATTTTTTAAATATGCCATCCTGGACGATCGAAAGTGAGCATAAGCTCCTACTCACGATTATAAAACTGTTGAACATCAGTCAGTTACCGAAATGGGAAGACGTCTCGAAAGAGATGCAAGCACAAGGTCTCGAGTTCACCCCAGAGGGCTGTAGACAACACTTCCAAAAGATCAGAAAGACCTCAAAGTCGCCGTCGACTCCCAGAAAAGGTAGCGCCGGCATCTCAAAGGGCAATACTCCTGCGAAACGCAAGCTTTCGCAAATGCACCGTGACGACGACGACGTAGACGACGAGGAGATCTTGAAAACACCCTCAAAGTCTTCAAAACAGGTTTCGAAAATCGTAGATTCATCGAATCTTTCTTCTCATGGATCAGCTACTACGCCTTCAAAAACTGCCAAAGCTGTGAAATTGGAAAACCAACAAACAGCGCATATCTGTAAGAAAATAGCCAAATCCGATCTCTGTATATATCTCTCTCCCCTATGCTTACGGTTTCGGTTTGCAATGATTCGTAGTTAAAAGCGAGAAACCTGACAAGAATGGGGTTATCCATATCGATGATGACGAAAGGTGCGTAAATCCCCAAATGTACAATATGCATATGGTGATCCGTAGGTATCGTATATATACGTATTCTTACCGTTATTTATTTCTAGCCTTTACGATGGAGAGTAGTATCCCGTCGAGTCGCCTTCTGTCAAATATCGTGAATCACCTGCTGCCAAGTATCGCAAGTTATCTTCTGAGAAGTATCGAATGATGTGAGGTTTTTCCAAATGTATATATATTCAACCACTTACTTATTTTTTGTCTAATGCTTTCGCTTTTAATTTTGTTGTGTTACTTTTTATGATTTACGATCGGGTACGAATTTTCTACAAAGTTTTGTTTTACCGGTATACCGTTTGGAAAAATTAATATGGAAGGGGTTTAATCAGCAGTTTTTAATCAGTGTTCTAAGCACAATCAATATTATAACATTTTTTGAAACCCAATTCAAGTTACAAATGTAGAATACAACTACCAAGACCGAAAACTATAAGGGCCCCTAAGAAGAAGAAGAAGAAGAAAAGAACAAATAAAATGAGGTAAAGAATAGAAAAATGAACAAAATATTCCTCCTTGTACAATGGCCAGCGAGATCCAAAGAATTCGAAAAAAAAGATGCAAAAAATATTAAATAGAGTTCTTTGTTTCGTTACATCATAAGAATAATATGCACATGATATCCCATGTTTTAAGCTCTTTGCTACTAGTAACCAATAACGCCTCAATTGGACCGAAAAAATGAAGAAAAAGGGGAGAATATAGCGAAAACAAGAAGATCCGGGAGTATAAAGACCGTGACAATAACCAGTATTGCCGACTATACTCGGTAGGGCGGTAGAAAGTAATTCACGTGTCCTGGTATATGTGGCAGATCGCTTAAATCGTTTGAATCAACAAAGCTGCAGCTGGTCTCATCAAAGTAATCGAATGTCGCTTCCGTTGAAGAATACAGCGTTGAATGAGGGGACTGGTTGTCGATATCTTCGTGCGTGGAGGCGAATGAGATTTCGACGGGTGGAGGAGGAGCGGGGGCAGGTTTTGGTTGACGCCTTCGCTTCTTCGGTGACCCCGTGGACACGGAATCGATAAATGTAGTCGTGGTTTCGCTGCTAGCGTCTGAGTCCAGGCTTCGTTCGATTTGCTCCTTTTTGATAGCAATCAGGTCGGCATTGTCGGAACGCTTTCGCTTGGTGGGTGTTTTGGTTGGAGTGTTAGGGGATGTATTGGGGCTGCCGACATCGCTACCCAGGCTCTTGAGTTTGGCAATTCTGTGACTGACAGCCTTTGCTGTAGTGTCTACGATATATTTTGTTAGTGTCATTTTTTTTTATTATTATTATTTTCAATTTTTATGCATAGGACATCTAGGACTTACCATCTCCCATTAGTTTCGCTATGGCTTCATAATTCAATTTCAGAGAGTGAACCTTGAGGACGGCCACAAAGAGCTGTTGTGTCGCGGCACGTAAGTTTCATTCTTGTATCTAATTAAATTTAACGGTAGAAATAAATGGCACCAACCTTAGCATCAGCGGTGCTATCCCAACGCATTTTGTATGTAAATTGTCTAAGTATTTATTCGAGTAGAGGTCTTGAAAAATCCGTAGATTCGGAATTCAATAGATATCTGGATTTGAAATCTCGAGAGTGCGACGTCGACCAACACAAGCGAAAAGAGTCGAGTATGTTGCAGAAAACGGAAACGGTGCAAGGTCCAAAACTTCGCGAACCTCAGCGAAGAACTTCCCCCCAAAAAAATAAAAAATCTCACGTGAGACAAAATCGAAATTGGGTGGGAAGGGGGAAGAAAATATAAAAAAAAATTAGAATTTATTATTTTAGCTTCTAGGTTTTCTTCCGCAGTTTTATTGGACGGGCAAGCTCTGGAGAGTTCTACTGAATAGAGAGGCTGGGAAGGATCCTATTGGGATCTCGTCGCCTTATATACTCTAGAATCGGTGGGTGTGATTGACTTAACTCTGTAAGCCCACGCCAGGACGTAGGGATTAAATCATGTAATATTTTAAAAGCCAGGAGGGGAAAAATCCCCTTCGCGTCTTGACGATTCACATACATTTTGTATGGAAGAAGATAAGAATCGTTGGGGCGAAATGACCGGACTGACTGGATAGGGCCGACACTTGGTTCCCTTTGGACGAGGCCCTGGGAAACAGAAATTCGGACAAGTCTATCTTTGGGTACTTTTATTGGCTAGACGGAATATCTTGCGAAGCCGTCGAGCTAAGGAAGCAAATCCGGTTCCCCTCCCCTCCATGTCGCATGTCGAGCTATGGAGAGGGAGTGTGGATAATGTCCATTTCGGTCATGGCTTTGCCTAGCTTTCTTTTCCCTGGCATATCAGTTTCAGTCGCAAGGGGGTATAACGATTGATTCAAATTCAAATTCCTAAATTACTTGAGTATTTAATTACTACGAAGAACCGTCTACAAGAACGAACTGTCGAGATCTAGCTACATCGCTTGTTTTCCCTTCGCCTTTCAGACTCGCAAGCGGATGGTTGGTTTCAATTCAAACAGCAATACGTCGCCCCCAGCCTCCTCAATTTGATCCACAAAAAACGGCCTTAACATGCTAGTTAGTCACGGCTACGATCATGACGATAACATGTTGACGTGGGTACCAACCTTTAAAAAAATTTCCATCACACTTCCTCATTCGGACAATTGATGGGGGAAAGCAGGGGGGCTAGCTAATACTGTTGGACGCGACGAGATGGTCTGGGCCTAACAATTATCAACTGTCGCGACGCGTCGCTGCAGGTTCCGCACAATCATAAAACCGCTTTTGGCAGCGTAATTAATTGTGGATTGACAGGCTGAGTCACCGAATGTTGCCTGCTGTTGGCCGCGGGGCTGTCGCAGTAGTCCAAACAATTGATTCGTATCGAATTTCTAGAGGCTAATTAATATGGCTGTGAAGGAATTAAGGAAAGGGAGGGGGTGCGCGTCTGCGTGGATGCAGTGCCGCGCCGTGCATGCTGCCCTGGCGATACCGAACCAGGACCTCGGCTCGTCCTTCGATGCTCCAGTCGCACCCCTCCAACCGGGGCGATGTGAGAATCTGCCGGTCGAAACTCCACGGAATCGCTCACGGGAGCCACCCTTCCACCCGGTTCGCAGCACCAGCAAGGGGATCTTCTGCACACCGTCTTCCGATCATCAGTCGGCAGAGCTGTGGGATGAAAATGCCCTGTCACATATGCACAATCCCTTCATTTCAAGGCATTATATATATATATACGGGTTGGATTAATTACCAGATTTTATTTATTTATTTATCTGTTTGTTTATTTTTGCAAAGCTGTGAAATCGCGAATTGAATGCACTCGAGCGTAGATGGTAATTAGAGTGTGCGATTCGGGCATCTTTCTTAGTTACAGGGAGGCAAGGTCCGCATATCCTGGGTCCTCGGGGGGAAATTCCCCAAACACTTCTGCGGAACAGTATGGTGCCTGCTGGGTTATCCTCCTTCGCTCCAGAGAATTGCAAAAATCTGATTGCCTGGTCTTCTAAGAGAATCCACCTCTTGCTAGTCCCTCCGATTACGTATAAATCAAGTATCACCCCTTCCTGATAGCTATATACCAAACCTTCGACCAAACTCGGTTTGAATAGCCCGCTAAAGTGCAACAAACTTTACTCCCAAGCTTATATTTCCATATTATTTCCTGCAGCTGTCGTGTCCATTTTTTTTTTTTTTTTCGATTACTTGTATTGCAAATACATAAATTAATACCGCTAAAATGCCTATGAAATGGACCGCTGAAAATGACCATTTAGTAAGCTAGCTACCCGAATGCACAAGAAAATATTTCTTCGTAGTGACATTCTAATCTAAAGCGCCTAGCTCCTCCTTACTCTACTCGAGACGCATAACATAAAGGTTGATGGTGAGAAGATCCAGGCCGCATGGCGTAAGTAACCTTATGCATACCTCTAATCGACATCTTAAGGCGAAATTGAAGTTGACTAACTCTGATACTTTTGTCACCAAAATAGCCAAATCAGCTGGAGAACCACCCACCGCTCGAGCCGTCAGAGAGCGTATCGTCAAAATCCGTTCCCTTACCGGCACCGGTAACACTCCAACCAAAGCCAACACCGGATCGCACGTGAACAACGGAGTCAAAAAGGAATCATCTCCAAAAAAGAAAACACCAGGGAAACAACGGCAAAAAAGGCCTTTGGTCGAGAAGGACGACGAAGAGGTCATCTCGCAATCTTTCACCAGTCAGGATGCTATGACAACATTCGAGGGGACGCCTTGTCCATCACCTGCCAAGAGGAGGGCAAGAAAAGTCAAAGTGGAACCGGTCCAGATGGATTCAGAAATTTCAGATGCCGTCAATTTGGATGATTCTGGGGACGATTTCGTTCCTATGAAGGCTGAAATCGACGACGATGATGACGACGATGAGTACTTGGGAGATTGATATCGATATGCCTGCCGAGTTTGAAATCCATGTTGGTGTTTTTTCTTTCTTTCTTGGATTCAATTTCTTGATTTTATGTAGGCGTTCTATGGCTGCGAATATTGATTTCTTTTGGGTTTAGTTAATCCTTTTCCCTCATGAGAATGAGTACGATGGCGAGTCTCAATAGCAAATATCAACGGGAGCATCACGATTTCTTACGCAAGTTTTTTGTTTTCACTTAATCATGATATGATTTGTATTGCTCCTGGCTCAGCTCATATCATTTTTTCAGACGCTCAAAAAATCCCAGTCAGTAATATCAAATAAATACCCTTTTCAGCAAGAATAGCAAGAATAGGTCCTTAACTGCAAGTGTGACTGCGCCCTATCATGATTTTCCAAACTCCTAGATATCAAAGCTTCAAAAACTTAACGGAGAGCTGGAGCTAAGCTTCGCTAAATGCGGCAAACAACAGTAGTATCCTGCGCTTTTCCTGCTACAAAGAGAGTGCAAGCTAAGAACTCATAGAAGGATTGTGAACTTAACTCTACCAAATCAAGAGCTCTACAATTGCATAAGCATTGCATTGATATAACCCAAAAGTTGGAAGCAAAGAGAGCAAACACTCCTCACAGGATCTCTACATCTATAAATCCAGCTTTCAGACCCGCTTTCACGGTTCTCAATCCTAAACCTCTTCACAATCCGTCCAGCTGATCCTCAAGACTTCAAAAAAGCACATCACAGTGACTCAACAGCCTTGACTAACTCCTCTACTACGATACCCATTTGAATTACGATATAATTGATATTTAGGTACGTAAACCCCTCTCACTCTTTATCAGAGCTTGTATTATCCTGCAAAGAAGGTCTTGTCGAGCAGCTAACTGACTAGATAAGACTCTTACTAGTATACTGCCAAAAATATAATACCATATACACCAAACCCAACAGGATACCCCTCAAGATGCCAATCACCTGGACCCACGAAAATGTGTCCCGTCTTTTTCTCGTCACTTTAGCCGTCCACCACATCCACATGGACTACAAACAGATCGCGGCAGCTTTCGGCGGCGACGCCTCACCCCGTGCGATCGAAGAAAAGATGAAGAAACTTCGCAAGGAAGCCCGCGAATTCGGCGACGGTAGTATCGACATGCTCATAGCCCGTGGTCGCAAAGAAGCCGCGAACGGAAAGTCCGGCGCGAACGGTAAAGGTGGCGGTAAAGGCGCCGGGAAGAACGGGAAAGGCCGCGCCCGCCCCGTCAAGTACGAGAATGGGAAGATCAAATGGGAGTATGACAATTGCGAGGACGACAGCGAAGGAGAGTCGGATTTGAGTCCACGTGGGTATGGCGATCTTATGGAATACTATCTGATGAAGAAGGAGAATAAGGTTGAGGAAGAGGCGGCCGGCGGGAATGGTACGATCCCTGAGGCCGAGCAGCAGCACACTCCGCTTCCGTACTACATGGTTGATCCCATGTTTACGACCGGGGGGTATACTCATGGTGAAGGAGTGACCGGCGAGAACTCACAGCAGTTGCAGATGGGAGCTGGGGATATCGAAGCGGTTGTGGATCCGATGCTTACCAACGGGGTTAACAATATAACTTTCCAGCCAGAGTATATCGGCGATTCTAACATGTTACAGGAGAGTAATGAAGTCAGTGCCTTGGCGTGGGAGCAAAATCAGGATTTGAGGGACTTGAATAATGAGTTCAGACCCATCGATACTGCTCAGCTGATGGATATGGATGTCAACTCACAGATCCAAGCCGAGAATGAGACCGCCCACCATATGCAGGAAGAGAATGAGACGTCTGGCAGTATTGGAGCCGATGTCGGCGGCAGTGGGATGGTGAATGAGCAAATGGATATCATCGGCAATGAGGCCGAAGCTTCGTCATGACCTGATCACCACAGTTGATAGGTCTAATCTAGATATCTTGCCTTCATTTTGAATAAGCCAAAGTGACAATGTGATCAGACGACCTGTGCCGCTTCTGCATTAACTTTTCAAGGATCTTGAGATTTTAGTTGCTTGTATTCAAAAGTTCTGGATTATCCTCTCATGTCCAATGCAAATGCCGCGATTTGTTCTTAATTCAATTCAATATAATTGAATAATTTTCAGAGATTATGAAATATGGCTAGACTAAGTGTCTGCAATCAGATGACGAATCCGAGAAGAGATATACGCCTCGTCTGTTGTATTTTACCAAACAGGCAATCTTGCCGAGCTAATATATGATCGATAGCTCGAATGGCGGGTCGTCAGTTTGTGCATGCATGTCTGCCCATGCAGGTGTGGATCCATGCACTTGCCGTCTATCGAGCCGGACATGTGTTGGACATGGTTCAATCCAGCATTCTCCCACACACCCCGCAGAGTGCCTGGGAATACCTCTGGGCAGTGCACGGAAGCATTCAAAGAATAGAGGTATAGGGAGAAGAGCCCAAGTTACACTAGGAACCTCTACCTACACCAATATTTTTCGGGCACCTACTAGAAATGACATCTCGATAAAATGACAAAAATCCACCAAACTCGAAAGTTCTATACCTTCAGAGGCAATATATCTCAGGGCATAAATACTTACTTAAACCAGCAGCGCTGCTCATCGCATTTACCTCCCTTCAAGATACTAAACCCTAACGTACTTGTGTTCCAATTTTGGGGCTTCCTCATATCCTATTTTGAATTTGAGAGACTTTCTATTATTAAATTAATTAAAGATCCTATATCCAATTCATACCTCGAGAAAGCGACTGCTATACTCAAATAAGCTTATTTAAGCAGCATACGAGTAAGTACAATACCGCTGTGGCATGTCTTAGTCACTGAAAACTTCTAACTCTCAATAATCAACGGTTGAAAAACTAGAAGCTACCGACAATGCCTACCACTCACATTAAGTGGACCCCAGAAAAAGACCACACTCTCCTCTTAGCAATTCTGGCAGCGGCACCACAAGTCGATGTCCGTACCATCGCATTCCACGCGGGTCTCACTGTCAATAACGTCCATTGGCGTCTGTATACCCTGAGAAAGGATGCCGCCAAAATGCGAATGAACGCAGAGAGTGAAAGGTCACCTGCGGCACCTTCCAAGAAACGAGCTTCCACGGATTCTCAGTCCTCCAAGTCTATCAAGAAGAGAAAGACAGCCCCTGTGAGCTCGAGAGGTAGAAAGAGAAACCTCAAGATCGAGGATACTAGTGATGAAGAATCTTTGATGTCGAAGCTCGGAGATGATAGTGAGGAAGAGCATACGCCATCTCTGGTTGATGATGAGGATCGAGATGAAACAGGTCCATCTTCGATCGAACCTGAGACCCCGATCAAAGTTTTGCCTCGTAGGAGGGTTAAGCTTGAACCTGGGTCGTACAAAAAGTTGGATGCGGGGAGTGATTTTGACTTTGGTGAAGAGGAAGATGAATTGTTTGAATGAATGTGCGATCTCGACAAGCATATTATCATTATCAAAGAGATCGGTCGGGAGTTGGGGTGATGAGCTTTGGTTTCTAAGTTTTCATCTATCGATTTCACTTGCCCTTGGTATTATTCTGGCTATGATGGAAAATCCCAGTTAGTTAGCTCTGTGTTGTTTTTGTTGTGATTTCCACACACTCTCTCTTTGCTCAAAGACGTCGACGCGACCGAGATCAACGTCGACGGTTTTTTGGGTATTGCAATCATGTATGATTCTTTCTTGGTGCGAAACACTCTTGTTCAACGGTATCCTTAACCTAATAAAAAATGTAATATCATTTTTCGATCTATCTTTAAAATCTTGAGATTTAGTGAACTCGATTCCTTCAAGTCCTAAACTTATCCTTCCTCGACCCTCATATATATGATCATGCATATGCGAAAATGATTTTGAAAACTTCGCCGGAAGTGAAAGTAGACTCTGTATTCCAGAGCATCTGGGCCCTGGTGTAAGCGTCTGGGAAGTATGGAGGCCCCAGGTTGCATATCAGCTACAACTTGCTTCGGGCCCAACCTCCTTTTTGCTTTCTGTAGCCCGATAATTGACAGGGGTAAAAGTGATCCCGCTACCAACACTTAAGTGCGCCTGGACACCCGTCGCTGGAAAGTGTTATAAAATTATCCTATTCAAGATATCTAGATTCAAAAGCTTGCAGGCCTGCGATAGACCGCTCAATGACGGGCCCCGGACAAAAAGCAAAATAACACAAACTTGCAAATACGTGCGATCTACGATTTCATGCATCCATTCCGGCCTCCAATCACCTACTCGCAAATAACCCCCTGTCTATCGGTAGCTAGTAGCTTGTAGCTCCAAGCCGCCTGCCGTCCTCTTCGTTCCTCGCACCTTTCTCGCATGACATTTTAGCTAATGTGGTGACACCATAACTAAGCAGTCAGCTAGTTACCCGCTTTCCGCTCTCCTCTTCCCCAGTCGTACTTTTTCTTCTTGACATCGACTAGGTACTAGATACAAGTATCGATACCGGGATAGACACTCCCATATGGAAAATATTTAAATAAATAAATTACATACTCGAATTTTGAGCTGAGATCGAAGATGCCCGAATCCATGTGATGAATGAGCGCAGGGTTTCTGGAAGAACGGCTTGCATGGCATATTCCCCCCCCCCCCCCCACGTCTACCTTTCGTTTGAATCGCTCAGTGGCCACCGAGTCTGGTACTTGAATATCATCTTCTGCATTTGGAAGACGGGTACATACATACATGCTCGCTGTCACCTGGCGATATAATTGACACCGAGTTACAACGACACCCTTCACCTACCCGAATAGAAAAATCAAAGCCTCAGCATACCAACTTATCCCTCCTTGCTTGAATAACTCTCATATCATTTTTTCTTTTCTTTTCTAAAACCATCAAACATTCGAATTTTCTCAAGAATAATGGGAATCACCTGGAACCACGAAAACTACGTCAAGCTCCTCGCCGCAATCCTTGCCGCCCACCCGGAGTTCAAACCCGACGCCAGAGCCGTCGCAGTTTACTTTGGAGACGGTGCGACATACGATGCGATCCAAGGCTGCATGAAGCCGATCAGGAAGCGAGCCCAGCAACTCCGACAAGAAGTGGAAACCGGTTTGAGGCCTAATATTCCTCCAAAACCTACTCCTAAGAAGCGAAACGCGGGTGGCAGCACTACACCTGTTTCCAAGGCGAAAAAGATATTTCGAGACGACAACGAAGTGGACGATGATGAGGAGTTTATCACGCCTGCGAAGAAGAAGATAAAGATGAATATTGAAGATGGAACGCCTACGCCTAGTATCAAGGCTAAGAATCTTGGTGGGAAGAAGGCTGGGTCGGGTGGGAAAGTTAAAGGTAGCTCTGCGCCTCTCGTTATTGATCTTTTAGATTCTGATGATGACAATGAAGAAGAAGAAGGTGGTGGTGGTGGTCTGAGAGGTATTAAGGTTAAACTAGAGAATAAACCGCCAGTTGTGATCAAGTCTGAGCCTAGGATGCTCAGTAGTCACGAGGATGATTCTGAGGATGATTATAACGAATAATAAGGGAGTATTTGTCTTTCTTTGTTTTGAAATTGTGGGGCTAGGATAGTCTGGGGGGGCTAGGATTGGTCTCGAGCTAAAATTGGGTGTGGAATCACATTTTGTCCATTTTCTTTTACGTATTTTGATTTTAGTCATTCACCTCGCTAGGTGGAATCGATGGTTCAATCGGGTAGTGGAGCTTATGGGGTCAACGAGTTTTCTAGTTCGTGAAATTGGTTATATCCTGTTAATTTACTACCCGAACATGTCCCTTAATTAAATATCATATGATTGATTTCTAAGTGTATACAAAATCTACACCGGCTCGGAGCATCTGAGGTTTCTGGCTACAACCACATGATGTCCAAATAGACAAGGTCATAGATGGCTATTTTCTACTCTACAAAAATTTTCTTATTTCTTAGTGTGCATACTTGCATCGTCTATTCCGTAGGCTAGGTGCATAAGTTGCCTGATAATTGAACATCAAAATTAATTGAGAATCGAAGGTATTCGCTACGCCGTCCCGGGGGGTACCTCAGTCAACAAGCCCGGTTCGTCCCGCGGCCCGATCGGATCGGAAAATTTATTGATTTCTTTTTCGGTGAAAAGTACGAGCTGGAGTTGGGCTCCAAAAAATCGGGCACAGTTCTTTGCTATACCAGAGAATTCTACAGGGTAATAGAAGTATCGAGAGGAAAACTTTACAAAGCGTCATTTGACAGGATGATCGATAGGAAAGATGGATCTGCAGTCCGCCATTCTTCAAGTCATTGGAACTCAAATGTCTATAAAAGACGCTAGAAAAATACCAGTCCCTCTTTTAAAAGTTTTTTCATGTTGTCCAACCCCAAGACGTCCTCTATAACCTAAGACGCTATCCACTTTTGATTCATACTATCCTCATCATAGAAACATATCTTGACATTTTCAAAGCTCTGTTCAAATAAGACGCACGGCACATCTTTTAAACCATAATGGCACCAAATACAACTACCACCGATGACCAGTTCATGTTTCTCATCAGCTGTATCAAGCACTCCAAGAACGGACGAGTAAAGTGGACCTGCTGAATCGATCGTGGTAGATATACATCAAAGCTGACAGATCTCTAACAGCCAGATTTTGAACTCGTAGCCAAAGAGCGTGGGATTGTTACCAAAGGAGCAGCGTACGTATATGATACATCCATGCCTGTTTTCTGCTTAACATAATATAGCTGCTTTTCACAGAAACTTCACTGACTAGCTAACATCCACGGATGTCAACGTATGATTACAGTTCGAAAAGATTTTCTCGCATGATGAAACATCATGGGATCGCTTGGACGGCCGGAATGGCTAAGGTCTCCTCCGCGAAAGATACCGAGTCTCCCCCGTTGACAGACGAAGAGGAGAGAGATGATTATGAGATAAATGCCAAGGAGGAAGTTGAACAGCAAAGGAGCTTGATGAACATGAAGCGGAAGCGAGGGCCTGGTAATGCTGCTCGCAAGCGTGGCGCGAAGAAGGTTAAAGGGGAAGAAGGAGAGAGTATCAAGGTGCAGGAAGAGGAAGAGGAAGAATATGAGAATCAGGATACGCTGGAGAATGAATTCGAATAGAGGGCAGATTAAGTTTTGCTGGCATTTCACTGTGTTCTTTTTGTTGCATTTTCGGAAGCCCATTCATGGATTCAGTGAGTTCGACGGCGGCTTGAGACGCTGGACTCAAGCCGGCCGAATTAAAACAGGATATTTTATGAAAGATATTGGAACCTGTTGGCAAATACTGAGAATAGGAGGTCATTTGTTTGTATTATTACAGAAGATAATACTAATTGATACGATGTTAACGCGACTCGGAAATCTGTACTTTTTTTAAAGTATAACATTTGACGAAACCAACCTATAATAAGTTTCGCTTGTACAAATGGACATTTGCAGTTATAGACCCTGGTCCCTACCAGAGTCAAAATATGCAGGTCGTCATTATCTCAATGGCGGGGTCGAGCAACGAACGAACGACGCAGGCTGTTCCAGCTGAGGATGGTGTCGTGCCAGCGATTGGGTGCGGAAGCGCTGAGAGTCCCCCTCCCTCGCCCGGTGTACAGATACCTCTCCGAAGCAGAGGAATACTTTGACTGGACTCGAGAGAGCTTTTAGTGCTGTGGCGTGGGGATGAAGTTTTGGTTGAATGTAACAGCCAGCCAGCCCCACGTGTTTTTTCTGCTCTCGCGAAAGCTAAGCTCTTGCGCTCTCTTGAAACGACGACTACGACGACTCCGCAGTTTAAAATCCTCCTCTCCTTTTCCTTCCAGCGCTCGCTGTCTCCGCAAGCTCCGGCCGCTTATCACCCGGCCATCACCTTCAGCTTCACCGAAGGCTCAAGGACCCAGCATATCGTTAGTAAAAAAAAATTTTCTCCTTATTTTTTTTTTGGTTTTCTCTTCCTCCCAAATCAAGCGCTTCAAGCTGAGGTTTCCCCCCTGGGCCGTCGTCGCCAAGCGGAGATTGAGCGGGCGGTTTGCTTGTTTTCCCCGTCCGGCTTATTAGCTCGCAGCAGTCGGTTAGCTCACCAAGAAGACCACAACTAAACTAATCCAACCTGCCCCGTACGACACCTCTAGTTATTTATCTATACCCGTAACCTCAACCGACTCTCGACCGGTTTACCGCAGACTACCCTCTCTTCTTCATCCAGCTTTCCATCCGTCCTTCCACTCGCTCATTCAAGTCTTCCAAGCTTCCCTCGTTGGACTTGCTCCCTGCATGTCGCATAGTCAAAGGCGACTCCCCTCAATCAACCGCTCCCTTACTCCTCCCGCCTGACAGAACATCCGGAAATCACCATGTCAGAAATAACCCAACCAGCCGGTACGTGATCCACCGTCTTATATCCACACCGATCGCCTTGGCCTTCTTCGTGTGCTTCCAGTGCTGACATATCTCCTTGCCTAAGCTCCTCCACCCAACCTCGTCTTGACAGCAGAGGAAAAGAAGGTGTTTGGCCAATTGTTCCAAGCTGCCGATACACAGAATCTCGGGGTTATCACGGGAGAACTTGCTGTCAAGTTCTTCGAGAAATCGGGACTCAAACCCCAGGTTTTGGGCGAGGTAAGATACCTTGTGAGAAGTAACCGCGCTTTATGACCGCACTTACTGATTGTCCGGTCAGATTTGGGGCATCGCCGACACTGAGAATCATGGACTCTTGACAAAAGTTGGATTTAGCGTGGCTCTACGACTGATCGGCCAGGCGCAAAATGGGCAGGCGCCGCGACCTGAACTTGCGCAATATCGTACGCATAAAATTCCAAGTCCCTCTATCCTAGTAGTATCCTCGGAAGCATTGACATTTCATCTTTGAGAGTGTAGCTGGTCCTCTACCAACGTTTAAGGGGGTCAATGTCAGCTGGCCGGCTCCCGGAAGCCCTCAACAATCATCTCAGGCTCCACAACCCCCTACAAGCCCTATCCAACAACAGCTCTCTGGAAGTGGCATCGCCGTTCCCCGTTTATCTCCAGAAGATATTGCAAGATTCAATGACCTCTTTGAGAAGTCTGGGGCGGTGGATGGAGTGCTACCAGGTTAGCAAAAATCAATATCCCGCTCATAGCAAACCTAGCTGATTTTATAATGCTTTCTCCAAAAACAGGTGAATCAGCGCGACAAATATTTCAACGAGCCAAGCTACCAAATACCACTTTGGGTTTAATATGGGGCCTAGTTGACAGACAGCAGCGGGGTGCTCTTGGTCCGAATGAGTTCGTCGTTGCTATGCACCTCATCCAATGTACCATGAACGGATCGTTACCAGCATTGCCCAACTCGCTCCCTCAAGCGCTATTCGATGCCGCTTCGAGAGGACCCCGCCCCCCTACTAGTGAAGGTAGACAACGTCCATCTCCAGGTCCTGGACCGAGAGCTGTTCCGGCCGGTATTCCAACCGTTCCACCTATTCCTCGCCAATTCAACCCCACAAGAGCTCAGAGTCCTTTGAGACAACAGTATACGCCCCCACCGATGCCCCCACCGTCTGCCGCTCCTCCGGGACCAGCTGATATCCCTTGGGCAATAACTGCCGTCGAGAAGGCTAAATTTGATAGCCATTTCCAAGAGGTGGATACCACGAACAAAGGCTTCATCACTGGGGAAGAAGCGGTACCATTTTTCTCAGGGTCCAAGCTCCCCGAAGAAGCACTAGCTCAGATCTGGGACTTGGCTGATATCGAAAAGAACGGCAATCTCACTCGAGACGAATTCGCAATTGCAATGTACTTGATTCGTCAAGAGAGGACACGCGGAACGAATGGCAAGGGCCTTCCAGATACCCTTCCATTGAATCTCATTCCCGTCGCAATGCGCCCTCAATTAGGGTTCACATCCCCAGGTGAGTTATATATACTTATATATTACTATTTGATGGGTAGAAACTGATTACTTGAATCTTCTTTAGCTGCACCTAAACCTGCAGGGCCATCGCCATTCGATGCGCCTGCTGAGCCACCAAAATCAAACCTAGATGAATTGTTTGGCCTTGATGACTCTTTCACAACAGCGTCCTCTAACCAACCCAGCAGCACGAGTGCTGCACCATTGAACACTGCCCTTGCCAACAGCAGCGATGGGTTCTCGGCCCCTCGTTCGCCGCTCCCAGCTCCTACTCCCAGCGGTATTGGTCTATTCGGGGCAAAGCCGTTTGTCCCATCGAGTGCTTTTGGTCAAAACATTATTTCACCTTCTGCCACCGGGGGTACCACCTCGAGCAAGGACACTCCGTCGCATCTTGACGATCTATTGGACCCTGAAGTAAACAAAAAATTGACCTCCGAATCGACGGAGCTCGCGAATCTATCAAACCAAATAGGCTCACTTACCAAACAAACTCAAGACCTCAAGTTGAAACGAATGTCTGCGGATCAAAACATTCTCAATGTTGCGAATGAGAAGCACGGGATAGAGCTTAAATTGGCACAGCTTCGACAGTCGTATGAAAACGAAGAAAGAGAGCTTAAGAGAGTCGAAGAGCTCTTGGCCACGTCTAAAGCTGATACCACACGTCTGAGAAACGATTTTGTCATGCTCGAAGCGACTCTCACCGATCTTCGAAATCAGAAGGCGCAGGTTCAAGCTGCGTACGATGCTGATGTCCGAGAGAATCACTCTCTCAAGGACAAGATGAAGGTTACCAATCAAGAAACGAACGAGCTTCGGAAGCAGCTCGAGAAGCTGAAACTTGACGCGAGACAGCAGAAGGGATTGGTGGCCATCAATAAGAAGCAGCTTGCCACATCCGAGTCTGAGCGCGAGAGAGTTAAGGGTGAGATTGAAAGAGAGAAAACGGAATTAGCGGCAAGCCTTAGTCGGGGCGCAAGCCCTCAACCTCCTGCTAGCCCTACCCTGAGCCAAACTAGTACCATGTCGACCAATCCTTTCAATGCCAATCCGTTCCATAGGAAGAGCCCTCCCGTTCAAGAAACAGCGAGCGTTGAAACCCGGTTCCAAGATTCTCACGGCTTCTTCGATTCTTCTCCCCAGTCGACTTTTGCGGCACCAACTTCGAATCCTGGCCAAAATGCTTTTGACAATGTTTTCGGTTCATTTTCTTCACCGGCTGGAACAGGTCCGCCACCCCCTACTTCCTTCTCCAGGCAAAATACTGGTAATAAAGAGCCTCTCCGTAATACGAACTTCTCCGCGCCATCCGCTACTGAAAGCGCATTTGGAGGTTCTACACCCCCCACGTCGCCACCAACATCGTCCTACTCCTCCCACACCGCTGAGATCCCACCTTCAGTTGGCAGTCCACACATCACCTCCGCTTTCTTGCCCTTGACCCTAAATCGAACAGAGTCTGCTACCAGTTCCGTGCAAGTTCAACCTCCCAGCGAAACTGCCTTCTCCCGCCCTGATACCCCTACAGCTTGGCCAGGCACTCTGCAGGAACCTAAGCCTGAACCCGAGGCCGATGCCTTTAGGCCATCACCTCTGTCTCATACATCTACTGTGGAACAGGAGCCTAAAAAGATGGAGAGAACAAGGACTGGATCCACCACAGGTGGCAGTCCCATTGCTGCCCGGAGTGACAAGCGTGACTCTGCCTCCGATTTTGGCACTGCTGGTAGCCCGACTAGCACTCACATCCCAGGCGCCTTCCCCGGCATTGACATCACTACACCTATCAAGCCGACAGCTACTGGCGAAAGTTATCTAAGCACGATGAGCAACCGTAGCAGGGTTAGCCAAGCCAAGTCTGAACCACTCAACTTCGGCTTTAGCGCACCAGAACCTAGAGGCTCCCAGACTGCTAAAGACGATTTTGATGCCGCTTTTGCAGGTTTTGGTCAACCTAAACCAGGTCCCTCTGTTACCAAAGAGGAATTCCCGCCTATCCGCGAGCTTCAAGGCGATGATGAGAGCGATACCGCAAGCGAAAATGGGGGATTTGATGACAATTTTACGTCCGCAAGCCCCAAAGCCACCAAGACGGCCGGAGCAGCCGGGCCATCCGAACCCTCGACATCCGTTCTGCCAATTCCGGAGTCTGCAGTCAATAAATCTTTGGTTTCTAATCCAAGTACTCCACTTCCGGGTCCGAACTCACAATCCTCGCCTCCAGCATACAGCCCCACGACGTCAGGGACTAGCAATGAGGTTGCACCTTTCCCACCTGAGTTTACCAATCTGCTCCCGCCCAGGACCGACCCAACTAAGACAAATACCAATGCTCCTCCCGCCCAGACTGCTGGTACCGCAAAAATGTTCCTCTCATCTCCTGCTATGACACCTCCAGCGTCGAACAGCAATGTTGATAGTGTCTTCGGTCCCGCTATCGCGCCTTCGTCACCTCCACCAACAACAGCTCAAACAACATCAGACTACAGTGCATTCTCCTCGGTACAACCTAAGCCTGTTACTCAACCCGCCGCTCCAAGCAAGTCTGCTTTTGACGACGTTGATTTTGAGAGTGATTTTAAAGATTTGTCCGAAGCTCGGGAGTCTAACAGCAAGAGTGACGAATATGATAACTTTGCCACTGACCATGGCTACGCTGAATTCAACGATGTCTTTGACTCTCCTGGTGCACCCAAACATGTTCCCACAGCGTCAATCAGCAGCAAAAATCTCCCAGAGGACGATGAATTTTCCGCCTTCCAATTCAATACCCTTCAGTCTACGCAGCCAACTCAAAGCAATGACGATTGGGACGCTCTCTTTGCAAGCCTTGACAAACCAGGTTCTTCTAATCAGCAGAGTAATGGGGGTGGAATCGGACAAGCCAATGGAGGTGTGGCACATGGAAGTGATGCCTTTGCCGTTGCTACTCCAACCACGCTCGCTACCAATCTCACAGGACAGGATAAGAAGGTAGACCCAGATGTGAGAAAGCTTCAAAATATGGGATTCTCCGAGGAACAGGCTACTGCTGCGTTGAAGAAGTCTGGTAACAACTTGGCGGAGGTGAGTTAATATTACATCACACATTAAACTTTTGATGGGATGTTTGAAATGCTAACGAGTCGATGGTTGAAGGCTACGAACTTCCTCCTCGATCATCCAACTTCTCCAGGACCACGCTAAGAGCCAAATATCCGTCGTGACGAAAGTCGCATCTTTTTGGGCGCTTTGGCTTTTTTTGAGTATCCGTATTGCTGAGACGATGGACCCTTCTCTATTCCTTCTTTTTGATGTCCCCCCTCCCCTTCATTTTCCTTTCTTTTTTTGAACACGAATCCTCTGCATTTAGCAAGCGTTGTTCGGAAACCTTCTCTACACCCAAGATTCATTTCTTAAATTCTTTACGATTGATTACATCCTCCCTTCGTTTTTGACCGTTTCGTTGGCGGCTTTAAATCTAGCCTAATCGTTGTTCTCTTTGTACGACCTTTTTCTCTCTGAATCTTCCAAAACAGTCCTTGAATCCTGTCCACAGAATTTGCCTTTTTGATTTATATCGAATTTGTCATATTTTTTTTAGCCTGTTTTGATGAAGAATAATATAATACACGTTTGAGTCTTTCTCGTATGAATGCTCGTCATGGAACCCAGCCGCGAAGCACGAAGATAACCACCGTATGAACACCGTATGAACGCCTCGTGGTAGTTCCCAATCGACCGATTGATCGAATGACGTATAAGGGGAAAATTGAATATGTTGCGAATGCCAAACTCCAGGACTCCAATGACATGAGCTAGATGCAGTTGAATAGCAACTATGCTCTAAATTTTTTGAGGACGGTCTAAAATTGATCATTTTAATTACGGTTAGATGTTTTGTTTATTTCGTTCGGAGGGTTTGGTTATTGAACGTACGTCTTTCGCCTTTTTGACGTTCCGGGCGGTAATCTGCTTCTCACCAGCCGCTTTTGCCTCTATTCCCGCTTCCTTTAATAGTCTATAAACAGTCAAATTCGTAATTAGTACCGGGGGTTTTCGATACTCGGATTTGAGGAGTGAAGGGCAGCGTACTGTTCGAGGAAGAGGGCGTAGTCCAAGTATATCTAGCAAAACGCGCTAATATTAGTTACCACTGTTTACATTTTGGGGGGGAGGGAAAGGGAGGGACATGGAAACGTACGAGGACATCAGCGTTTTTGGAAATGTTACAGCCGGAGTGGGCCTTGATTATACGCCGGAGAACGTTTCGAGGGTACTGGTTTATGGATTTGGAGGCCGTCATGGTGGATATATTCGCATCGGTGAGGCCGTCTTGGGGAGTCACGCGAAGGGAGAGAGGTTGAAGGATGAGGTCGGGTTGGAGGTCAACACAAAGACAGACGGTCCCTTCAATGGCAGCGAACGAACGAACGAACGAACGAATGAATGAATGAATGAATGAATGGGGGGAATGACGACGGGCAAAACGACCACACGACAAAATAATATTCGTCAAAAAACATCCACCCACCAAAATTACCATTTACTATCACCAACTGTTCAAATAACTGCTTCCTCTTCTTCGTCGTGCCTCTCTATCACCTCGCGAATTCCATCTCCATTTTGTTCGCCATCATACCTATCGTCGTATTATAACTCTTTAAATCAGCTATCAACCGTTCATAAGCCATTACCCCGCGAAAACAAACCCTTTTCTCCTTCCTTCCTGCCTCCTCGGGCTACTTCACTCACCGTCTACGTTCTCACAAAAAAAAAGCCCCCGTCCCCCTTGTGGTTGGCATCAAACAAAATTCATTATTCACATCTATAACAAATTATACACAATTCCTATTTTGACATCCATCACATATAAAATCACTCATAATGGCGCCGAAAGGACAGAAGAAGGACAACGGTGCCTCGACTCCCAAAGCCGAGGATCCAGTTCAAACCACCAAGGAAACCCTCCTCGACGCCCCTTCGCCCGCCACCGAAAAAGTCACCATCACCACTCCCACCAACGGTCACGATTCGAAGCCCGGTTCCAGCCAGTATACACGAGAAGTTGAAAAGTATGTTTGTGTTTTTTTTGTTTGTTTGTCTTTTGCCTCTCAAACTACTTTTATGACTACATACATAGCTGACCTGAAATGCTCTTCGTAGACGGCTCGCAAAATGGTCCAAGAAGAAGGTATATTATCCCTTTTTGTATTTTGGCTTTTTTTGTTCTTTGCTTTCGAGCATTTCGCGTGGTTGAATAACGTCTCTAACGTGAGAGTATTTGTTCTTATAGCGTGGCATCGAAACCATCGAGGCAAAGATCGCTGGCCTGACCCCACAGGAGCAGGAAATCACCAAACTGATCAACAACGACGAGAGGAAGAAGCTTGCCGAAAAGCCGCTGGTGGAAGAACGTGTCAAAGAGTACCACGACCTGCTCTCCAGCTTGTCTGCTATCGCCATCGCCGACGAAAAGACCCAGGTCTCCGTTAAGGAGGCTGCCGACGCCGAGATCGCTGTCAAGGTCGAAGAAGCCAAGAAGGCTGGCTTCGAGGAAGGTGTCAAGGTTCAAAAGGATGTTTTGCTCACCTGCTTCCGATTCCTTCGTCTGGCTGGTTATCGTCGTGCTGTTCCGGACGACAATGTGGCCGAAAACGAAGCCATTGAGAAGGTGCTCGTTATGGTCTACAGCTCCGAGGAATCTGCTACTGCTGCTATCGAGTCTCTCGCTTCCAGCAAGGACGAGATAGTTGAAGGCTCTGAGACCGTTACTTGTACGTTTTTAAATTCAAAATTGGATCGCGCTTCGCATATACTAATTTCTGGTTCTTTTTTTTTTTTTTTTTTTTAGATGCCCGTATCAAGGAAATCGCCGACAATCTGTACGCAGGTGAGGAGGAAGTCGCTGAGCCAGTTGAAGAAGTGGCGAGCGTCCAAACTTCAGAGGCTCTCGGCGAATCCACCGTGATTGTGACGGAGGCGGATGCAGATAATGGCGAAGCGCCTCCCCCTCAAACACTTACGGAGGTCGTTGAAACTCCTTCAACAACTCCGGCTGCTACCACCCTCGTGGACGATGGTGCTGCCAACTCAGCTGCTATATCACATACAGCTGAGGGTACCGAGTCCACAGAGGACTGGGACAACATCAAAGCGGGTGGTCAGTCCTCCAATAATGGTGGTTCGGATGAAACCCCAGCCACCAGCTGGGCTGATCAATCGCACGAAGAATCGTCAAAGGTGGATCCGGCAACCCCTCAGCCGGCTGAGGGGGCCTTCCAGGAGGTCCCATCACGTTCTCACGGAAACCGTGGGCGTGGTGGATACCGTGGCCGAGGCGATTTCAGAGGCAACTTCCGCGGTGGTCCACGAGGTGGGTTCCGCGGTCGTGGCGATGGATATCGTGGGCGTGGTGAATTTCGTGGCGGTGATCGAGGTGGGTTCCGAGGAAGGGGAGGAGATCGTCCATTCCGTCCCCGCGGGGATCGAGGCGGACATGACCAGGCTCCTGCCCCTGCTCCAACCGCGTAAACCACATCTACTATCATCCTTTACACACCCTCTCTTTCTTTTCACCACATCCCTTCACTTCTTTCTTCATCTTGTGCTTCAACAAAAGGGAGTCAACGATATATCCCGTATCATTTTCACGACCACATCCTAACAAAACGACATTATATACATATATATTTATATATAAAAGCCCTCTTATATCACAAAACTCACATTTTACACATCTCACACAATTCCCTCTCCCATATTCTATCTCTATAATAAGAAAAAAAGTACCTGGGCATTATTTTTCTTTCACAGTTCTTAAGTTTATTTATATCATTTACAGGCATACTTTTCTTTTTTCTTTTCTTTTCTTCTTCTTTTTAGGGACTCTTTTTAAAAGTCCTTATCGTTATAAAGCTGTCAGCATTTGCGTACTGCAGAAATTTTTAAAAATGCGTACTGCTTGGAGTGTCAGCGATCTTCCCCCTTTTTTATTGCACGTATACACTACTTATCATCTCATCTATATCACTTTTGTGATGTTATCATCGTCATTTCATACGTTACATCTTCAAGACTCTCATCCATTCGCAAACTCTTTCGCTCGCTAGCCACATGCATATGGCTCCTTCACTGAATCATTCCCCCCCTACTATCATGACATAAACACCCTCACTCTATCACAATTAACATAACATTCGAAAAATATACAAGTCGAACACCCACCACGATTTTGTATGAGCAAACATATCTCCCTACCTACCTACTTCCTTACATTCTCATGTCACGTCACCCCGTTCCCGCCCAACAAACCCCTTAGCTTTCAAGCAAACCTGGCCTCGGTCGCCAGACGCCATACAAAGCAACTATTATACCTCGCTCCCATTGTCCGCACTCATATTCAACCTTTTTTTTTTTTTTTTTCTTTCCTAGCATCATGTATATTTATGTAAGAGTAATACCTCGAAATGAGATACCTTGGTCTGGAGAGATAGTTCCAAATACCGACTACCGTAAGGATATATATATATACCGTACTAACCATAGTGAAATTTACCATATTACAATAATATATGCCAAATATAATCCAAATAAAACCATGAAAGGTTCAGATGAGGCGAGGCTGGGGGCTGGATGGATCGGCTAGGAGCTTCCCGTTTCCCATCCTTCGTTATGTGTGTTGTCTTCTTTATTGCTGTTCGCCTAAGTCTAAGTGCAATTCAGTAATCCCACGTAACAACTTTTTTTTCTGACTCTCTCCTCTCCTCTCCAACCCTTTTTTTTGGGCATCATGACGGATGTATTCTTTGGGATATCTCGACAACCACGCCTTTTTAAGGGGTGAGACCATCGGGAAGGGCGTTCAGGAGGTTCGTATATCGTTTTTTTGGGATGGATTTTATGTCATCGACAAAATTGAAGGATTTGGGTTTCCGCATGATGAGTGGGGGGAGGATACGGAAGTGTCTCCGTGCGAGGTGAAGAAACCTCGGGATGATGTTTTTCACCATCCGGCGGGATCCTGAAGGGAGTATTTGGACTTTTCGGGGTATTTTTACCCCTCGGATGCGTCGAAGGGAGGTGTATCTCTCTTTTTTTTTCATGGGATACGGCTTCTAAAGACAGCTTATGCATGATAGCATACTGAATGGAAGGAAGAAGTGGATGAGCCCACTGCGATTCATACGGGAGCTATCATGGGTAAGATGTTCTGGGGGAAGGAGAATAGCCAGTGGTTCTCTATTCGATCACGTCCACCACGGGCCATCGGCTCGGAGGATGATCGATGCTGAGGGTGAATGCAAGACTTACACCATGTTGCACAACAACAAGCATCACGGACAGCTAGCTGATATCATGGCATTCTTTTGCTGGCAACTTGAGGTGAGCGATATCTTCATTTGCAAGCTCTCATCAACACCATCCTTCTCATCCTCTCCCATCATGCATGACGGGGAAATCTAACAGTCATGCTGCATTTGACCAAAAATATCCTCTTATTATTTTCTCTATTTGCTTTTTGTCTTCGGATGGATCAGGTCATTGCATGGTTGTTTGTTTTAGGATTACGAGCGTGTTGATTGGATGCTCGTGGTTTTTATCAATTTCCTCAAGTCATACTCCCATCTTTTCCCATCGTCTTGCTTTCTTTTTTTCTCGCATAGAGAGATCCTCTATGTATCCCTCTTGGAGCGAGGTTCCGAACCGCGATCGCGCGAGAGAGGGACATGCAGGCTCAAGGATGCATCAAGGGTGAATGGGGGGGATACGAGTGGCATGACTCTTTTCCCACCCCTCACTGAATTGATATCGTCCCACCGGACCGGATGATCGATCTTGATAAGATGGGATTTTGTGCAAGCTAGGAGAGAGACCCTGCAGTGCCGTATGCAGGTACTCCCGAGGGGAACGGTCATCGACACTGCAAGCCAATGGGACGTAGGGGGGAGGCGAAGGCGACGAGGACGGGAGAAATATGTGGTGTTTCGTCAACGCAGACGACAAAATGCAACAAGGTCGGTTTGCGCGCGCAAAACAAAATAGCGACATTCCTTCCGCTCGCTTTTGAGGGTTATTTTTTATTTTTTATTTTATTTTCTCCCTTGCCTTGTGGAAGACTCGTGGACTCGGCATTCTATAAACACGTTTTCATCAGGAACATGTTTTATCTGCTGTCGAGAGGTGGGTGGTGAAGAGAGACATCGACGGTGTTCAGCTTGGAGGTTTTTGGAGGGTGTTCGTTGGTGACGTTTGCCCCGGAATCAGATGCACTACTACCATCATCCCTTTTCTTCTGCTGTTGCTTGTTCTCTCTTTCCTTCTTCTTTTCGTCTTCATTCTCGAGATCTCTCTGCGAGAAGAAACCTGGAAGGAGACGAACGAACGGCGGCTCGAAAAAAGGATAAAAAACACCGACAGGAAATATTCTATCAAGCTAGCATTGGTATAGTAGTGTTTTTATCGAGTACACGGTGGTGGTGAGTTGAGTGCAAAAAGATATCAGGTCATCATCAGCCAATTTTCAAGTGTGTTGGATGCAAGCAACCCCCCAGCCCGAATTCCAATCTCCCGGCTTTGGTCTGGCCGCCGGTTCCTGACTATCTATTATCTCTCCGGTCCATCTCGCCTCGCTCTCAATTCTCCGCCATCGATCAATCAAAATCAATCAATCGGTCGTGGTTGGATTGGAACTTTTCTCTCGAGACTGGCGAGATATTATCCCTCTTTTTTGGACCTCTTGCAATAACCGAGACGGGTCTTGTCACCGAGCCAATTTTCAAGCAAAAGTACCAAGTAGTCAGTCGTGGTGGTTCGCTCAAGTAACAAGGAAGACCCGGAACACCCCGTCGTCTGTCGTTGTCGCTTGTCCTCACAACGAACGAACGAACGAAACCAACAACCCCCCGAAATAATAATCATCAACCACCATCAACCCATCGCTCTTCACCGCTTCACCACTACGTTTCCCCCTTCTCCTCTCACGTCCAACGTGTAATCAATAGAGCCCGCGTTGCTGCTAAGCATTTTAATCTTCCTCCTCTTCTCGTTTCATTGCGTTATTTTCTTTCGCTTTGGCTTCGGTGCCAAACGCACGCCGAAGCCAAGTTCCACGGATTTGAGTCGCCTCCCACCCGGCGATTTTTCCTCGTGTGTTGCTTGATGGTTGTTTGACACTTAAAAACAGCCCCATTCGTCCATCGCACGAATTTCTGCAGCAACTTGCAACGCACCAACCAACCCAACCAGCCAACCATGTCCACTTCCGCCGAGGGGGACATCGCTCCTGCTCACTTTCAGACCCATATCAGTGACGACAAATCCGTAACACCTCCAGTCATGGATGCGTCGGATGTTCAGCAAGAGCAGCAGGCGCAGGAGCCTGAGATGGCACCTCAATCGACAGAGCAACCCTCAGACAATTTAATTTCAATACCAAATGAGGAAGAGGAAGATATCGGTGATATCTACCCGGACCATTACTGGGATAATGGCAAAATCCCAGTCTTCAAACCAGTACGTCAAGCCACACAAATTGATACGATTAGTCTGAGAGCGCTCTGGAAAGCTGACAATGGGTTCTCCCTACAGACGATGAAACAGTTCAAATCTTTCAAAAAATTTATTGACAAGATTGATCACTATGGCATGCGATCTGGTATCATCAAAGTCATTCCTCCTAAAGAATGGTATTCATCATCATCATCTCTATCGTCAAATTAGTATTCGTTAATCTTGATTCTAACCTGACTTTTTTTTCTTACAGGCGAGACTCACTTCCAGCCCTCGACGAAAAAGTCAAGGATATCAAGATCAAGAACCCGATCGAACAGCACATTGGTGGCACCACGGGTATTTACCGACAAGCCAACCTCCAAAAGCAAAAGACGTACAATCTTCCCCAGTGGAGGAACGTTTGCGAATCTAGCGAGCATCAACCACCCGCCAGGAGAGGAGAGAAACGGAAAAACCAAGACAACAGCAGATCGAAGCCCAAGCCCAAACCGACGAGGTCTACCCGACGAACTGCAACAGCCGCTCCTGAAGCAGAGCCCGAGGCCGTCCAACGACCTCTCACCCCTCCTCCAGGTGATGAAACACCGGCAGCCAACACTCCTGCCAAGGAGGAAACACCTGCAACGGAAGACCATCCGACACCCAAGAAAGGCCGACAACCTCAAGCCAAGGCGAAACGGATTTACGTTAAGAAAACAAAGGAGGAACTCGAAGAGGCTGCCGCTGAAGCCGCGGAGATTTGGAATGGGTTCGATTATCGGATGCCGGATGCTAACGAGTTCACACCCGAACGATGCGAAGAGCTCGAGAGGCACTACTGGCGAACTCTTACATACAACAGCCCCCTGTACGGAGCCGATATGCCAGGTTCCTTGTTCGAAGACGATACGACGGTCTGGAATGTTGCACATCTCGAAAACGTTTTGGATTGTTTGCCGGAGAAATTGCCTGGTGTGAATACGGCCTACCTCTATCTCGGCATGTGGAAGGCAACCTTCTCATGGCATCTGGAAGATGTGGATCTGTACTCCATCAACTATATCCATTTCGGGGCTCCGAAGCAGTGGTATTCTGTCAGCCAAGAAGACGCACCCAAGTTTGCGGCTGCCATGAAGAGTATCTGGCCGACGGAGGCCAAGAAGTGCGACCAATTTTTACGACACAAGACCTTTTTGGCTTCTCCTTCATACCTCGATTCTCACTTTGGTATCAAAGTCAACAAGCTCGTCCATTATGAGGGGGAGTTTGTCATCACGTTCCCTTTCGGTTATCACGCTGGTTACAATTTGGGGTACAACTGTGCCGAGAGTGTCAATTTCGCCACGGAGGCTTGGTTGAATTATGGACGCGTCGCCAAGAAGTGCGAGTGCATTGATGACGCCGTCTGGGTTGATGCGAATGATGTCGAGAGGAGGTATCGTGGATTACCATCGGAGGACGAAGTCTTTACTGAAGAAGAGGAGGATGAGGATGATGGTAGCGATGATGATGACCCCAGAGAGCCTCTCACTCCCCCGGAGAGTGTTGAAGGCGATGGGCCCAAGAAGGCCAAGCGGCCAAAGGCTGCTAAGAAGAGAAAGTTGGAAGGGGAAGGAGGTCGTATGGTTAAGAAGATCAAGGTCAAGTTCTCGAAACCTCCCCCACCAGTGGTAAGAATCATGATGATATAACGCTTTTTAAAATCTACGACATTAAGCTAACTTGGTATATAGTGTGTCCTCTGCCCCAACAATCCTTCCCACGAAGAACTCTTGGAGACGACTGAAGGCAAGAAAGCTCACAGGTATGTTAAAGCTGCCTACCTACCTATCCATTTGTAGCTTACACTGACATCACATTCTAGATTGTGTGCCATGTACATTCCGGAGACATACTTTTCGACTGAGCCCGAGACGAACGAGGAGAAGGTCTCTAATGTGGAGTCTATCCCTGCTGCTAGGATGCAACTCAAGTGCTACTTTTGTCGTACCAAAGGTGGAGCTTGCTTCCAGTGCTCGGAGAAGAAGTGTGTTCGAGCATACCACGCTACCTGTGCTGCTGCGGCCGGCGTTCTCGTGGAAAACGTCATTATAGAGGAAACCAAAGACGAGAGCGGGAATATCATTGCACCATCACAAACCGAACTCGACTTCCGTTGCCGCTTTCACCGACCCAAACGACCGAAGGAACAAACTCCAGATCTCTTGGAACAGGAGCCCGCGATTATGGAATTCGCTAAGAAACTATCCGTTGGTGATATCGTTCAAATTCAACTATATCTGGGTGAGATCTTTGCCGGCAGAGTTGTGGAGAACAGGGCCTCGGAGCATATGCTTCTTGTTGAAGTATTACCGAAAAAACATCTCTTCGAAGTCGAGTGGAAGTATGTTCTTTGCACATCAATCATGAAGACGAATCCCAACACGAGGGCTCCAAAGGCTCGCGTCTCGCTAGCCAACGTTAGAACCGAAGCGAAGGGTAAGCGAGTTGCAGTCGAACCTAGGAAGACCGACTTTTACGCCAATACCCCTAACGTCGGCGATCAATTCCTCCCGGGGACTACAAAATACACGTGGTCCGAGTTCATCAGACATCCTCTTGAGAGTAATCCGTTCCAGGAGCCTGCTCTGAAAATTTGGTATTATATACCCGAACGCTCTACGGAGAATATCCCGTCATGGACAAAAGACCCGGCACTTCGGGAGCCTGATAAGGATGCTTTCGAACCGCACTTGCAAAGAAGGAGCGCTCAGGGTGAAGGACCGTGTTACCTCACGCAAGCTGAGGAGGATGCAAAGAGAACCGCAATGCTCGTCAATCAACAGAGACAGACCGCGTATTATGCCAGTCAACAACAGGCAATGCAGATGCAACAACAAAACCAGCGAATGCAGAATGCCAATCGTCCGCACGTGCCCCCAGCTCTCCATACAGCAAATTGGCGCCAGCCTCCTCCACCTCCTCCGCAACCCGCTGGACCAATCGCGAGTACTAGCAGTGGACAGAAGTTTGTCGTTGCATCGGCTAAGGGTGCTGCTGGGAAGAGAGTTTTCTATGTAGGTTTACAGAATCGAGCGATCTATATTGTATGCTAATTTTATGTGTTATAGTGTCCCTTGCAACCAACAACTTATCCTGCCTACCAGTCGACTCCACATCGTGTCAGCTATACGAACAATTCGGGGGCACGGGTTAAGAGCCCTGCTAATACCGCCCGAAAATCGGGATCGGTGACGCCAGCTCCAGCTCCAACTCCAGCTCCCATAGCTGCAGCTATATCCCCTGCAAATGTTAACTCTCAAGTTGCCGTGGGCCCGCCAAACGTCACTGTTCAGCCGACTCCTTTATCTGGTGCAACTCCATCTTAGCCGGGCAAACAGCCCCCGTTCTTTAGATTATTGTTGAATATTTTACGTCACGTCGGAATACGAATCGATTTTTTTTTTTTTTTTTTTCTATTATTGGAATGATGTGGAGGTCTGAATGAATTATGGGGAAGGTTGCTGCCATGAAATCGAAAGAATCGAGACCCTTCGGCCTTCTTCCTCGATTGTATGGAACGCCACTATTATTCCCCAATCATACACATTCTGGAGTTAGTAAATAACTCCCTCTGTTTTATATTTACATTTTATCTTCTTAGTCTGGCGCCCGTTTCTTTCTTCCTGTCTTTTTTCTTTCTTTCTTCCTTTTTTTTTCATCTTATGACAGCCGCATCTTTGATGTTGTTTATTATTGGGGGTTTCACCGGTGTTCAAAGGCTCGGATCAATTTCGACTTTATACTTATATTGTAATCATATGACTTTGTTTTATAATAATCCTGGTGCACGAACCGCGTAAGTGGGCTTAATGACATGAGTGTAGACGGGTTGATTTGTACTTTTACGATTATCATTGTTATAATATAATTTTACCGAGTCAAAGTCAACCCCCAAAAGTTCAGCTTTCCTTCTGAATTTAGTTTTTTGTAGCTCAGCTTCAACCAAGCAGCTCTGCTCTGCTCTGAGCTCCCAGCATGTAAGCAAGCACCAAACCCAACATGGACCGAGCGAGGCCAACCGCAAAACCCCTCCTACAATCTTAAGTTCCCGACCTTCCTTCAAATCTGAAGAAAAACAAATGTCCGACCTCCTCACCATCCTCCCAAACATCTACCAAACCTCCCCGCAGCTCCGCTCCCTCCTCGACCGTCACGCCACAACCCTCGACCGATGCAACATCACCACCGTCGACCTGGTCTCTTTAGACCCGCGTACCATCTGCCAACGCGCGAGGATTAGTCTCAACGACGTCAACAAGATCACAGACGCGGTACAAGATGCGTTGAACGCCGAAACGGTGGGATTATCCGCCTCGCGATCCAACGCTGCGGCTGCGAACAGCAGAATTCAAAACCATAACAACCATTATAACAACGGACGAGCGGCGCCCTCTTCTACTCCTTCTTCATCCGCTGCTGCTATCACCGTAGTGGGTAATGCCGACGATGGATCCGATAGCTTTCGTGGGAGAAACATGCAAGCCCTCGGACAGCGGCAGAGGATGGTTGAGTTTGGAGATGTCGGGATAGATGGGTTACTTAACGGTGGTATCATGACTGGCAGTTTGGTTGAGATTGTTGGTGAAAGGTATCCCTCCTCCTCCTCCCATATCTACTCTCTTCCTCGATCATCCAATCCTTCCACCCATCGAATCATACGATATCATACTATACAATACAAAATAAATAAATATATATAGATATATAAATGCTAATATGGATGGAGTATCGGTAAATTAGTGGCGTGGGCAAAACGCAGCTCCTCCTCCGTCTGTGCTTCTCGATCCAACAACCCCCGCACAACCTCTCCGCCGTCTACATTTGCACCGAATCCCAAATCTCCACCAAAAGAATGGAAGGAATGCTCCGCTACCTCCGTTCGGAAAAGGTACCGGGGTACGAAACCCTGAGCATGGATAGAATACAAACCGCCATGTGTCAGTATCTTGACACGTTGGATCATATTGTCAAATACCAGCTTCCTGTTGCTATCGAACGGTTCGGGGTGGGGTTGGTGATTGTTGATAGTATCGCTGCGAATTTTCGTGTGGAGGATGATGATACTAGCGGGGATGGGGAGTTTGGTGTCTCTGGTAATACTACTGCTGCTACTGCTACTACACCGACGCCGAAGAAGAGTAGTAGTAGAGGTGGGAAGGTGAGACGGTTGGCGAGACGGGCGGGGGATATAGTCCGCTTGGGGACGTGTTTGAAAGAGATGGCGGTGAAGTATAATATCGCCGTCGTGGTGGCGAACCAGGTATCCGATTTATTCGAACCGCAGTTCCGGCGAGAATACAATACCACCACAAACATCACTGCGAACACGGTGTCTTCGTCAGTGGTATCTACGCCTACCCCTACGCAGAATCAAGGACAGCAGCAGTATAGTACGCAAACGCAAACGCAAACGCAGGGGTCAAACTCTGGATCGCAGCAGGATATCACGCAGATTTACAGCTTGCCTACAGACGATTTAATGATGACGTACGATTACCAGGCGAAATGGTTCACGGGGTGGGGAGACGGTATGGATGATGTCAAGGATGAGACGCTCTTGGCTGCTATGATGAGGATGAAGACGCCAATGTTGGGTATGTCGTGGACGAATATACTCGATGGGAGGGTGGCGTTGTTGAAGGGCAGTACGAGACGGTTGGAAGGGTTGACAGTAGGGGCGGTGGACGGGGGGGAGGCGTGGGAGGAACGGACGAGGAGGTGGATGAAGGTTGTGTTTTCGCCGTGGGCGGAGAGTGCGGTGCTTTTGGAGTATGAGATTTGGGAGGGGGGTGTGAGGAGTCTAGCTTGAAGCATAAAGATGATAAGATAAAATGCTCAGGATGAACACTCGAGGCATTCATAATTAATATGTTTGTGGTTTCTTGTTTTTATATAGACTTTAGTATTCTTATATACCCATACGGCTGTCGAATTAGCATGCATGGCGTCAATGGCGTTTCTTCACATATAACCAAATTTTATATATACGTATTCCAATGATAATTGAAAAGGAAATAAAAAGGACCATTCTCATTCTTTATGCTTTCTATTGTATCCATCACCCGTAACCCGCCATTTTCATCCCGAAATTTTCACAACTTAAACGCCGGGGAAGATAGAATAAAAATAAAATATTACAAAATAATGCATAAACGCCGCGGGTTCTGTGTTTGATTAGCATGGCTTCACTCTCACAACCCCTTCCAGATTACAGGCTAAAGTTTTTTAAAAAAAAATTGAAAAAAAAAAATTTAAAAAGGACCCTCTTAATCGAATACGCGCTTCTAGTCAATTTCGATCACTTCCTTTGCCCCACGCAGCGTCCTACCCGCTGATGGACCGCTGCTACTGGCGGTAGCTTTACCCTTCCCCTTTGAATCCGTAGATTCGTCCCGATCCTTTCTCTTTGTCGTACCCCTCAGAGACTGGCCCTGTCCCGAAAATATTTGTTTCGAAGTATCCTCCTCCGCGCCTTCGCTTTTCTTGACAGGTTTGATCTCGTAGCCGAAGAAGAGCGTGCCGAAGGGTAGTCTTAGCGGTGCCGGGGGTGGTTTCCCATCTCGCATCAGCGTTGTGGTATCGATAATTCTTCCGTTGGAGGGCAATCTGATAGAACTTGTGGGGGGAGCTACTACACTCGAAGGAGGCGGCGCAGGAGGGGCGGGAGTTCCGGGTTTCGATTTACTCTTCCTGTTGACCAACTTTTGACCAGAGCCAGCAAAAGCATCGGATGGTTTGAGATGTTTGTTACTTGAAGATCCGGGTGCTAGATCCTGGTAACCGATTTGAGCAGCCATGGCACCTTGTCCTCCGTTCGGGGGAAACCCACCTGCCATGGCAGATGAAGGACGGGTCGAGTTGACGCTGCTAGCGGGCTTGCTTCTCTCCGGTTCGACATATCCCACCGGAGCGGCGAAATCCACCTCGATATCGGTTTCGGTGACGGAAATGGCGCTGTTCTTGGCGTTCGGTTTGACCTCCAGGACGGCGATTTCAAAAATGGTGTCGTTGTAGGAGAAGGAGAATATGTCATCTTTTGTCAAAGCGGAGAAGTTTCGCAGGGCGTTTTCGAGGACGGCTTTGGGGTCGGAAATATCTAGGAATTCGACGGACTGGGGTTGGAGTTTGATAAAGGACCCGGGTGGGAGGTCTGTGGATTTGACTTGCAAGAGATCGCCAGGTTCTAGAAGAAGAGTTTGCATAATCTAAGAAAATATTAACTACTTAGTTTGATATCTGTATTTAAGGACAAAAGTGGGAGTGTGTCAACTTACCCACTGAGGGAGATATATTCTGCCTTCTTCAGCTACAAACTCGAGCACACCACAGTGGGTGAGCTTGCCCTTGCCGTTGTGAAGTTCGAATAACATGGGATAGGAGATGTGCAGTCTGGTGAGCTTGTCGAGGGCACTGGGAGGCATGATGACCTTGCCACCGTAGTTGAGGTTCTCGCGGCCGGTAGGCATCATGGCAACGGGGTAACATCGGTAGTACTCGTCGAAACGGCGACGGGCCATACCACCGCCGCCGTCAAAGTCATCGTAGTAGCCGTAATTCTGGTAGTAGACAGTATCATCAAAGATAGACACGTTAGCTTCCTGCTGCTCTTGCTCCTCCTGTAGCTCCTGCTGTTGTTCTTCTTGGTGTATTCGTTGAAGTCGTTGGGAACGACGGGTGACACGACGAAAGAGCTTCATGCTGGGGTATGTGGAGCTTGACGAGAGCTAGATAAAAATGAAAAAAAAAAAAAAAAAAGGATGATTACATACCATGATGGATCTATAAGCAGTATTCGGTAGATACTAATGATATATAATTAAGTACTCAAGTAGGATCCAGGAGTTTGATGGTGGAGTCAAGTATACTAGGAGGGTGTTCACGAGGGTGAAGGTGAAGCGGAGAGAGAAAGGGCAAGGTGGGATGACGAACCCACGTTACTGCCACAGCTCTTACAATATTACATAATCACCCTCCATCCATAGTAGAATGCGTCAACCACAGCTCAAAAGCTTCTAAAGAGGTGTGGAAAAGATATCTTGGGAGATATTGTTAGTTATATATACTTGATATTCGAATTCTTTCAATTGTAATTTTGTATGTGAGACTATTTCACAATAGCATTGTATCTGAATACAAGCTCCTTTGGTGTCGCCTGCGGCTTGTATGCCCGCCACAAACGCGTCTACCCAACTTTTCTCAAAGCGACTGCGCCCAGAAAAACCCCCATCATTCCTTCAACCGTCAAAACGACATCACGACCACGAACAACCACCGCCGGAGACCTTATTTTCTCTTACCCGTCAACTTTGACACCCTCCTAAAATCCATTCGTCTTCAATTGAAACGGCTTCAAATATGGTGCGACCTTCCAATTTCCCATCTGCGAGATACAGAACCGAAGAAAGAAAAAAAAAAGTTAACGTGTGATATAGCAAGCCATCACCACCGTCTCTGAATCAAGAGACATCCGCGGTCTCAACCTCATCGCTTCCCATTCTCACATTCGCGGCCTCGGCGTCGAGTCGGATACTCTCCAACCCCGAACCAATGCCTCTCAGGGTCTGATCGGCCAGGAAAAGGCCCGTAAAGCTGCCGCCGTCATCCTCCAAATGGTTCGCGAGGGAAAGATCGCAGGTAGAGCCATTCTGATGGCCGGTCCTCCCAGGTAAAACATCTTTCATTACCATTTGACCGAATGGGGGGTAAAATGCTGATGATTTTTGTTTTTTCTGATAGTACCGGAAAGACTGCCATCGCCATGGGAATGGCACAGAGTCTCGGATCCGACGTGCCATTCACCATCCTCACATCCACTGAAATCTTCTCGTTAGAAATGTCCAAAACCGAAGCTCTCACCCAAGCCTTCAGAAAATCCATAGGTGTCAGGATAAAGGAGGAGACGGAAATCATCGAGGGAGAGGTGGTTGAGATTCAAGTCGACAGATCCGTCACCGGCGTAAGAACACCTCCCCGTCCCCCAACAAATCAATGATGAAAAAATTCTAAAGAGGTGAACAAAACATACAGGGTACGAAACAGGGCAAGCTCACCATGAAGACGACCGATATGGAGGCCGTCTGGGACATGGGTGCCAAGATGATTGATAGCATGTCCAAGGAAAAGGTTATCGCTGGCGACATCATCTCCCTCGACAAATCTTCAGGAAAGGTCACGAAACTCGGTCGATCGTACTCGAGAGCTAGAGACTACGATGCGATGGGCCCCGACACCAAGTTTCTACAATGCCCCGAAGGCGAACTTCAAAAGCGACGTGAAGTAGTCCATACCGTTTCGCTCCACGAGATTGATGTCATCAACTCGCGCACCCAAGGATTCCTGGCGCTGTTCTCCGGTGATACCGGTGAGATCAGATCGGAAGTCCGTGATCAAATCAACATCAAGGTGGGAGAGTGGAGGGAGGAAGGCAAGGCCGAAATTGTCCCCGGTGTTCTTTTCATAGATGAGATTCACATGTTGGATATCGAATGTTTCTCGTACATAAACAGAGCGTTGGAAAGTGAGCTGTCGCCGATTGTCATCATGGCGTCGAACAGAGGGACGACCAGAATACGAGGGACGAATTACAAGTCGCCGCACGGCCTTCCGATAGATTTGTTGGACAGGGTGCTCATAATACCCACGCCAGGATATTCGGCTCAAGAGATCGAGCAAATATTGTCGATTAGGGCACAGGAGCAGGAGGTTGAGCTGGATCCCAACGCTCTCTCGTTGTTAACCAAGATCGGACAGGAGACGTCGTTGCGATATGCGTCGCAATTGATCACGACGGCTAATATGATTGCATCGAAACGACCAAAGAAGACCGTTACCGTGGAGGATGTCAGCCGCAGCTACAAGTTGTTCCTTGATACGGGACGGAGCACAAAGGTGAGCTCAGAAAATATCTTAATTTTCCAAATATATATATAGAGTAATAGCTGACAAGAATTTCGAATTGTAGTATTTATCGGAATTCGAGAATCAGTTCATCACGGATGCTAATTATAATGTTAACGGAGGAGATGCCATGGAATTGTCGTAGACCTGATTTGATATATTTCATTTAAATTCTAAAATCAAGGGTTTTATGTACGATATTATATTATATTTTTCTTTAGTAGCAGCTATTCCGGCGCGTTGAATGGGAGGTTAATATACAAAATGTACTTTGATAAAGATTCTGCGTAGACATCTAGCCTCAGAGGTTATAGATGTCATGGTAACTTGAGCTTTGGCGAAGCCCTGCCCTAAAGGTACGAGCTACAGCTGCAAATATTGTCGGGTAGAGCTTTCTTCTGACCACTTGGTGTAAATGTAATGTAATATATAGCATGCGTGCCGTGGTTGTACTATGATTAAACGCATTTGCTTTGTTTACACGCGCACAACCTCAGCTCAGCAACGGACCTCCAACCTCAACCTCAACCTCCAACAACCAAATAAAAATCTCCCACAAACAATCTAATCTTCATCAACTTCATCAACTTCATCAACAGCTTCCACCTCCTTCTTCCACAGTCTGTAAACTATCACCGACGGTGAATAGCAATAGCGATACCGATTATCAATTATTTGTTTACTCATTTTATACAATTTCCACTCCTCATCAGCCAATATCTGATTCGCAAACAACGATATCCAAGATGATGAGCTTGGGGCTTCCCACGCTTGTCCCTCGTGATGTATATCCCCCCCCCTCTCCCCACAATCAAAAAAAAGATACCCCAGCAAATCAATCAATCGAAAACTGACATCAATTGTATCGATACCTAGACCCAATCATTATGGTACACACCATCACACACATTCGGGTACACCGCCCCTCCAAAACCGTCTTCCTCAAACATCGCGCAAGCCAACCAGCAACAATCACAACTCACAAACCAACACGGTAACCATCACCATCACCACCATCAACAACATCGCACGCAACGAGACGCGACCCGCTCAGCATTAGCAACCTACGGTCCTTCATCGCTCCAGCAACTCGCGATCGATGAAGATGCCGTTCGCAAGCGCAGACTCCACATCGCCCGTTTCGGCGCCACGTGGATCAAACCACCCGGTATGATGAAGACTTTGCAGGGTTTGATCGATGAGGAGCTCGAGAGGGCTGAGCAAATGGTTATGGATGATGATGGGGGTATTACTGTTACCCAAGACGTTTTGGACCCAGGACCGCAGCATGTTGAAGTTGGCGAGGAGGGTGAAGAGGAAGAAGAGGAGGGAGAGGGAGGAGAGGGAGGTGTAGGGTTGGATTTGGAGGTTGATGGCGGAGAAGAAGGGTTGATGGAAGAAGGAGAGGTTGATCTCGACGCTGACATTCCAGAAGCTGATAGCACTGGTTGGACCGATGGAGAAGATGAGGAGGAGGAAGAGGAAGAGGATGACGAAGAAGAGGATGACGAAGAAGAAGAAGCTGATTTGGACGACGATATTCCAGAAGCCGATGTTTCAATCTACGAGGAGGACGAAGAAGATGAAGAGGAGGATGAAGAGGAGGAAGGTGAGGAAGATGAGGAGATTTCTGATGCAGAAGTCGATGAGCTCTCGGCCATCGCAGACACTACCCAAGGGAGCATCGATGATTCTTACGCCTCTGAGGTTGGTGACGGATCGCCTCAACCAGTCACTCCAGCTCATGGAGGACGTCGCGGCACGCCAACACCGACACCATCCGGTCGACCTTTTGTTCCCGGTCAGAATCGCAGAGGGTTTAGAGTGCAACCAGCCAGAGGCTCCCCGTTGGGACGACAACGAGTGGTGACTCCGACTACCAGAACCACGAGACGCAGTCGAGGATCTCAAGCTGCGAACAGCTCCATTATGTTTATGTCTGGCGACGAAATGGAAGTTGACGAATGACGACGATATTGAAATGAAGGAAGGAAAGGATTATATTATCAGACAGAATTACAACAACCGCTTCGAGTCATGGGTTACAGGTTTTCTCTATCTACCACCTCTCCCGTCTTTTTTTCCCTTTACCCATGATTTCGCTTTCCTTTTCTTCTCTCTCCTCTCTTCATGTATTCTAGACTGGTTATTTTCACACAGGCGAGTGAGTTTACAGGATATTCCGGGTTCATTATTAGATTAGAGATACAAAGACTTATTCTGTACTACTATTCATTTGTTTCAAGGGTACGGTTGTTTAGCGTTTTTTTTTTTTTTTTTTTTTTTCGCTTCTAGCATTTGGGATTGGCGTTATCTTTTTTTTGGTTCTTTTGCTGTTTGGTTTCGCTTCTGTTTTGGTTTCTTCTGTGCCTTGAGTTTTGCAGCTCAATGTGTCTTTTTTTTATGTCGTAGACTCCGTAGAGTACTTAGTTGTAAGCGTCGGCCTTAAGCCTTTGGATTGGAATGGTTATCGGATTATTTGGAGGGGATATCATGAAGCGCGGTCTATCTGAGTGCAGATGTGTTGCATGCGCTTGACGCCGGCTGTCGACAAGATTAGATCACATGATGTCTAAAGTATATATAATAGACGTCGATTCGATAGGAGGCAAGTAAGTAAGTATGGTATCTGGTCGCATAGGATTCTGTCAACTTCTCGTGCACCGATAAGCCGAGAGATATCAGATCTGGTTTGAGCTAGCTTTTAGCGCTAGCGAGGGGCGATAGGTGCTGACCCGGTAGGATCCAGATCAGACCGGATGGGGGACATATTGTTCCGGCGCAGAATGGATCGAAAGTGGAAAAAGGAGAATGAGTTGGAGTCTGAGCTCATGACGTATCACTGTTATAATACCATATAGCATACTAAAGCTAGAGTACATGCATGTAGTAGTCTTCTGGGGGGACCTCTTTGTTCCCTTTGAGAGGTTGTATTGTATATTTGTATCAGGTGTACCCAGAGGTAAAACACCTGGGACAAGCTTGTGAACAGGCCATATATCTACTTAAGTACTTACTTGTATAACAACCTCGACATCCACGGATCCAGTTGAACATGCGTTTTCTGGAGATACGCATATGACATGGTAGCTTTTTTGTTAAAGAATTCAATATCACTTATAGCATATTAGATATATGATTTTTATTTTCATTATTTTTATTATTATTGGAGTAGGGTTTGCATGTGGTTCGATTTCGGCAGCGGTGTAGCTCTAGCTAGCTAGCTAGCTCCTGCCTATTGTATTCTTTGGCCCCTTATTGATGGATATAACGGGTAGAAGTAAAAAATTGGACCGTCTGAACATTTTAAATCCTTTCGAATCTCTCCGGCGCTCTTTGCAAAAGAATAATATAATATATATAAAATATACCCGTCCGATTGCTTCTGTTGAGCCTCTGCTATAGACTATAGAGCATTTCGAGCTTAAAAAAGTCCTATCGGTTCGATATAATTTACTTGGTTAGCTCTGGCCTGTTCGCGCCTTTCTTGCTTGAACTGAGGCAGAGAGTGAGAGAGAGAGAGACTCAGCTGATAATAATAATATAAGCACCCCCCCAGGCGCAATCTTCCGGCCAGCTAGTCCAGCTAGTCCAGCCAAACAGCATCATTCATCGTCATCGTCCGTATTTCTCTCTCTTCTGACTCTCCTGCTTCTTCTTCTTCTTCTTATTGCTCTTATCCTTCCCTCCCATCGCAACCCTTTCTAGCTTCCACAACCACAAACACCACAACCACCACACACAACCCCCGAAATACTCCATCAGCCAGACCACGTCTCTCTCCTAAATACTTAATAATAATACTACTCCTCCAACGTATGCCACACTCCCCCGACTTGGACTCCTTCTCCTCCAACTCTCTCTCTCTCTCTCTCTGTCTCTCTCCTCGGCTACCGCTCGAGCTTGTTTTTCTGGCAATAGATAACATCGAAGAGAGTTAATAATATCCACATAAACTGACGTTTCCGTATAGAAACTCTAATTTAGAGCTTTCCACCGCTTCCACCGCCACCATCATCATCATCATCAACCATCACGATGAATCCAGAGTGTACGCTTCAACCCTCCCCCACCCCTTCTCCTCTACCATCTACCTCTTCTGATTCACGTTCATTCCTTCTGCTCCGTCCCGCTTCTTCTTCTCCATCTGTCTTTTGCTAACCTAGTCATCGCGGCCTTCCGACCTGTAGATGTATCCCCCCTCCAACCCCCCTTTTCTCCAACTCTCTCAGGACACCCATCCGTCCCTTTTCTTTGTGATATCCCCTGTTCCTGTGATGCTGGGACACACGCGACCTTGATATATCGGGCACAAGTGATATATAATACAAAAGATAAAAATATAATAAGAAAAAATACGCCATGGCGTCTCCGCCGCCAGAACAAGCTCGCTTCCCTGTCATTCCCACCTCTCCTACTGCTGCCACTTCCGCTTCGTCACCACCCCACAAATCAAAGCTAATCTCCAATTTCGAAAGATACGACTACCTCTTCAAGCTCCTCCTCATCGGCGATTCCGGTGTCGGCAAGTCTTGTTTGTTGCTCAGGTTCGCCGATGATACATACACCGAGAGCTACATCTCCACCATTGGTGTCGACTTTGTAAGCTTTCTTCCCCCCTTTTTTTCCAACTAGCTGCGACCAGCTTCATTTTGCGACTTTGGAAACCAAAAAAATGGGATTTTTTGTTTTTGTTTTTGTTTTTCCGACTAATCGTTTTGGATTTCTTGTGGGCAGAAAATCCGCACAATCGAGCTCGATGGCAAGACCGTTAAGCTACAAATCGTAGGTTTTTTGATCCGTTTCCTTCCATTTTCCCACAAACTGCGATGATTGACACGGTCCTATACAGTGGGATACCGCCGGCCAGGAGCGATTCCGAACGATCACTTCCTCGTACTACCGAGGTGAGCCATAAAAATAACGACTTCGATAACTGTCCCGCCAATGAGAGTTGGTTCTAACGACGTTTCCGATTTACAGGTGCCCACGGTATTTGCGTCGTCTTTGATGTAACAGATATGGGTATGTGTTCGAATGCGAGGTAGATAAATATAGCAAAGAAAAAGGTAAAATTCTGACATTTGGTGAAAATCGCAGACTCGTTCAACAATGTCAAGCAGTGGCTGCAAGAGATTGATCGCTACGCGACCGAAGGTGTCAACAAGCTGCTCGTCGGAAACAAGAGCGATATGTCGGACAAGAAGGTTGTCGATTACACCGTCGCAAAGGTACGGCTCCCACATTATCTAGTCACGTGCTCGTGGACTGCCGGACAGATGAGAAACTAATCAATGATTTTTCAAATAAAATAGGAATTCGCCGACAGCCTGGGAATCCCATTCCTGGAAACTTCAGCAAAGAACGCCACGAACGTCGAACAAGCCTTTTTGACCATGGCAAGACAGATCAAGGAAAGGATGGGAAGCGCTACTCAGAACAACAAGCCTACCGTCTCTGTCAATACTGGAACCAATGTCAACCAACAATCCAACGGCGGGTGCTGTTAAAGAGGAAGCGGAGGGATATGTGTTTTTTTTGGCCTTAGAGAATGGGGACGGATGAGAGATTGAGAAGAAGATGAAGAAGATGAAGAAGACGACGACGACGACAATGGTAGAATTTGTTGAATTCAATTTGGACATAAAGGGCACTGCGAATTACTCTTTTTTTCGTTCTCTCTTTTTCAGTTGAGGCTACTGTTACGACTACTTTTCCCTTTTTTCTTGTTCTTTCCGTTCGGGTTCCTTTATTTCCATCCGCTTTATGTCTATTAATTGAAAGCGTTTTCCTTTTTCTTAATCTCTCGTCCCGATCTCGCGTTCCCAGTCTCTCTCTCTCTCACTCCCTCACTCTCCCGAGCTCCCTCTGACGTCTTCCCCCATCTCATATCCGCCGAATCCAACCCTCGTGATAATAACACTTGAATCAAACCGATAATTTAATGGCTTAGAAGGCAACTTCTGATTGATTGATTGATTGATTGATTGATAGACCAAGAATGGGAGGGCAAGAGGCGAGATACTGTAACACTAAAGTTTCACTTACCCTCCGGACCTCCAATTTGTCTAAATTTATTTCCTGGTTGCGATGCTTGTCTGATTTACTTGCCCTCGTTTTTTATTCATTTTGTTATATTTTATATACTCCATGTAAGCACCGGTGTCGTCGGAAGTTTGTTCACCTTTTTTTGTTCACGATAGAATTGATTACTTGAGTATTCAATAATATTGAATGAACCTTTTATAAACTTTTATAAACCCCCGTTATTATCATCGCATGAGTACTTAAGTATCGGACCGTATATATGCACGTTTGAAGTACCCTCGCCATGAATGCCACGAGGTCGGGCATGTTTTAAGATTTCATCCCTACTTAAAGTAGTTGATTCTATTTTATTCTATCGATTGGTAATATATACTACTGCTTGAAGCGTACTAAAGCCAACCAAATATTGATTAGTTAGAAAAAATTGTCTGAGCCAGTGATGTATACTTAAGTACTTATGTACATGTACCTCGGCCGGACCCGCAGCTCGCATGGCCAGAATCGACCTGCATGCAGCAGCCGTGACATGACATGACATGATACGACATGACATGATGGAATTGAATAACGATAATTTGGTATGCCCCACCAAACATAACAACCCCTCGTTAGTTATCAACGACAAAGCTTCCCTTTCCAACGACACACCCTGCCCCTCCCCACCGCCCTTGCTCTCCCCAGCTTCTCCATTCGGTGCTTTTACAAAGGGATATCAAAGGTTTTGTTAGCTTTGTAAGTCATCGCTTTCCCTTTTTTTTTTTTACACTTCTATCTATCCCACACACAAAAAATATAAATATAATAAATGTATATGCTACCGTAGTGAATAAAACTGGTATCGTGCACGTGGAGAAGATACGAGCATGATAATTATCAATAATATTAATTCGCATCCCAAGGATTGAAAGAAAGAGAACATAATCGCTCGCTCTCATGCACAGATCTTTCCCGCGGGGAACCCGATTGAGCTTGCTAACTTCCAATTCCAGTCGTTCGCAGCAGTTACTCACAATATCCCGCACTAGTAATAGCGGTCGTCGTACTGCTATCGCTATCCCATATATAACCGCCCTCGGAACCTTACCCGCTCCGAGAACCATCACTACCTCTTACTCTTTCTCACCCCCATCCTCCTCTTCCCATTCTCATCCTTCTTGTTCTTATTCTACAATTTCTAAGAATACCAGACATCGTTTGGTATCTGGACGTTACGGATTGACCATCGCTGCCTCTTCAACACATCATCATCATCATTATTCCTTTGGACGGTTCGCGACAAGACCGTTTTCGACAATCAAAATGACGAGAGACGACAGAGACGTCCTTCCTGAGGAGTGAGTTTCTTTTTTAAATAAATTTACCTTAACCGGCTATTCGGTCGACTTTCTCTTATAGAATAGTACACTCACTGTTGTCGCTTCTTCTTCTTCTTCTTCCTCCTCTAGTGTCAAGCCATCCCACTATGACCTCTCCATTTACAATATTGACAAGACCGGGTTCACCTACTCTGGTACCGTCGTCATCGATCTGGCCATCAAAAATGAGACCAGCTCGATACAGATCAATGTCAAGGAACTGGAACTCCTAGAAGCAACCGTCGACGGCCAGAGGACTTCCAGCATTGAGGTTGACAAGAAGCGTGAGAGAGCCACTCTCACCTTTGATACCCCACTACCAGTTTCTGACGCCAAATTAACCATCAAATTCACCGGTATCTTAAATACCAAGGTTAGGACTAATTCAAAAACTTGAAACCTCCAATGATAGTATATTCTGACATTTTAAATATGTTCCTGGTTAGATGGCTGGTTTCTACCGCTCCGAGTACAAAGAACCAGGCAGTGACGTCGCCACCCACATGTTCTCAACCCAATTCGAATCCTGCGACGCCCGCCAGGCCTTCCCGTGCTTTGACGAGCCAAACCTCAAAGCTACCTTTGATTTCGCCATGACCGTCCCACCAGCCTGGACCGTCTTGTCCAACATGCCCGTCAAGTCCGAAAAGCCGGAGGGCGACGGAAACTTGAAGGTCGTCTCGTTTGAAAAGTCACCAAAGATGAGCACTTATCTGTACGCTTGGGCGTGCGGTGAGTTTGAATACGTCGAGACGTTCACCAAGCGTTCTTACAACGGTGTTCACCTCCCCGTGAGGGTTTATACCACCAAGGGACTCAAGGAGCAAGGTCAATTCGCGTTGGATAACGCTGCCAAAGTCGTCGATTACTTTTCTGAGGTTTTCGATATCGATTACCCGTTGCCAAAGGTCGACATGTTGGCTGTACATGAGTTTTCACACGGTGCTATGGTGAGATTCTCCATATCCCTTGATTTGATTTCGTTTCTGGGAAGAATATGTGATTTTTGACTGTATGTTTTGGGGTGGTTAGGAAAATTGGGGTTTGATTACTTATAGGACTACCGCTGTTTTGTACGAAGATGGCAAGAGTGATCCTCGTTACAAGAATAGAGTCGCCTATGTTGTCGCACACGGTATAAATTTTTCTAACCTCTATTTCCGCAAGTTGCCTCTGAGCAATTTTGACTGATATATATATGAAAAACCAAAATAGAATTGGCCCACCAGTGGTTCGGTAACCTGGTGACCATGGACTGGTGGAACGAACTCTGGTTGAATGAAGGTTTCGCCACATGGGTTGGGTGGCTCGCTATTGACAACTTTTACCCAGGTAGGAAATCTTCAAGCAGAAAATACTCCCCCATATATATATTTGAAATGCTGACGCCTTGTGGTTTGATGTATAGATTGGGACGTCTGGGGCCAGTTTGTTGTGCGTAGCCGTAAAGGTCGTCGAAAAAGCATCTTGTGTTCACTAACTGTAATTTTTTCTCGATACTTAGGCTGAGTCAATGCAAACAGGCTTCCAATTGGATTCTTTGAGAAGCTCTCATCCTATCGAAGTTCCAGTCCGAGATGCTTTGGAAGTCGACCAGATTTTCGATCACATCAGGTTTGTGGTGTTGCATTTTTTAGTATACACCCATGAGAGCGATATGTTGACTAATTCATCCTTTTTAGTTACCTCAAGGGAAGCAGTGTGATTCGAATGTTGAGTTCTGCTCTTGGAAGGGATGTTTTCCTCAAGGGAGTTTCAAACTACCTGAAGAAGCATACTTATTGTAAAGCTTTCCATCTTATAAAAAAAAATAAAAAAATCTGCTAACATGCATGATAACCAGCCAACGCAAAGACCGACGACCTCTGGGCCGCGCTCTCCGAGGCCTCTGGCCAAAATGTGAACGCCATCATGAACGACTGGATCAAAACTACTGGTTTCCCTGTCCTCGACGTGACCGAAACAGCGGATACTCTGTCCATCCGCCAAAAGCGATTCTTGAGCACCGGCGACGTCAAACCCGAGGAAGACCAAACCACCTGGTGGGTACCCCTCGGTCTGACCAAAGAAGCCCTAACGGAAACTGTCAAGGAGGAAGACGTTACCGCCCTCACCAAACGTGAGACGAGCATTTCCGGCGTCAACACGGATTACTACAAGCTCAACATTGGCCAGAATGGTTTCTACAGAGTAAACTACCCCGTCGAGCGCTTCGCGAAACTCGGATCGTCGCTCAAGAAACTCAGCGTCGCCGATCGTATCGGTCTCGTCGCCGACGCGCAAGCTCTGGCGCTTTCCGGTGATGGAACGACATCGAGTCTCCTCAGCCTGCTTGAGGGAATGAAGGACGAAGACAACTTTTTAGTCTGGCAGACCATCGTCACCGCCCTCAGCGCCGTCCGCAGCACGTTCGGCAGCTCCAACCCTGAAATCAAAGAAGGACTGAAGAAATTCGCATTGGCGCTATACTCCCCCGCGGCCGAAAAGATCGGTTGGGAGTTCGCACCCACGGATGATTTCCTAACCACCCAGCTCCGCGGTCTCCTCATCGGTGCGGCGGCCAGTGCAGGTCACGAGAGTATAATAACCGAAGCCCAATCTCAATTCCAAAGATACTTCTCCGGTGATACCGCCGCCATCAACCCCGCCATGAAACTCCGCGTCTTCCGCATCGGGATCAGTGAGGGTGGCAAAGACGAGTACGAGAAGGTATGGAACGAGTACCTCAAATCCACCAGTCCGGACGGTAAAGAAATCACCCTCCAATCCCTCGGAAAAGTCAAGGACGAATCCTTGATTAAGGATTACCTCGAAAAGATGATTGGAGACAAGATTCCCACGCAAAACACGCACTACGTTTCCTCCTCGCTGGCGATGAACAGTGATGCGAAACCGCTGGTGTGGCAGTTTGTGAAGGAACGGTGGGAGGATATCTGTAAGCTTTTGACGGGGAATATGGTCCTCCTGGACCGGTTTGTCAGGGTTACGCTTAATAAATTTGCGGATGAGGGGATTCTAGACGAGATGGTGAGGTTTTTCGAGGGCAAGGATCAGAGAGGGTACGATCGGGCTGTTAAAGTTGCTATTGATAGTGTTAGCGGGAACGTTAGCTGGAAGAAGAGGGATGAGAAGGTTGTTTTGGAGTGGTTAAAGGGTAATGGATATGTCGCTTAATTTTCCCTCCTATATTCTGGTATACATACATGTACACCTCACACTCTTTTTGATATTCAAGTTATTTTTATTTGATATTGTTGAGTATTTGTAGACAAGTTGGAAGAACCTCCAATGCAATGCAATGCAATACAATGCGATACAGTCTGAATTGACTGACTGACAGGCGGTCCTCCTTATACGTTTCATGAAAAACAAAAAGGATCAATTACTCCATTGAGATGCTGTGACAAAAAAAGGGTTGGTGTATCGTACATAAAAAGATGTGGGAGGCTCATACAAAGAAAAGAAAGGGAAAAAAAGAAAAAAGAGAATATAGACGAGAAGAGAAAAATTATACAACATGGAAATGAAAAAAAAAAAAAAAAAAAAAGGTTAAACGCTAGAATAGCATCAATTGTGAGAAGGAAAAAAAAAGATTCAAATATATAAAAAAAACCTCTTTTTACTTTTTTGTTTTTCCCCTCTTCAATAAGTTTTGTATGACCATAAAATATGAAAAAATGAAAATAAGAACTCCTCGCTCAAATATAAAAAAATAAGATAAAAATAAAACTATTGTCGTCCGTTACCAGTATTGTATAGCTCGGGATAAGGTCTCGTAAAAGGTGGGCAGCGGGACGGTTTCCAGACCACGAGGGTCTTCTCGCTTGATTTTAATGGTTTTGCCGTTTTTCAGGGTATATATTCTGTTGTCAAGGTGATAAAGCTTTTGGTTAGCTATGACCATAACCTCAAAACTAAACGTAAGAAAGAAAAAAAAGATACATACTCAGTCGGTGCGGCGGAAGCTTTTGGAACCCACGACTGTAAAGCTGGTTGCCATTCGTGTTTTTCAAACTCGGTCGCTGTGAAGGCTTTACCACGGTACTCTTTAATCAAAATCTTGTCGTAGGCCCATGGAACTCTAGCGGTGATATTTTCAAACTTGACATCCCTCAGTGGCCAAATGTCATTAATCTATAAGAAAAAGAAACAGAATCTGTTAGTAAATTTTTCGGGCTAGGGTTGTTTGTGTCGAAGAAGATAGGAATCGTACGTTATATCGGTGGAGATTCTTGCAATTAATCATGCCGGGTCGTTGGATGGGGTGGGTTTCGCTCAAAGCGGTGATGTCGATAAATAAACCGGTCTTCTTATCGATCCATCTGGCATCGATCAGATTGGCAGAATGGCCACGGAGACGGTTGACCCAATGCGGGTTGACGTCGAGAAGGTATGTCGCTCTGTAATCATCGTCATCGAAATGGATGTCCCATGTGGACATGTTGTGGTTTTGAGCCAGTTTCTCCATGGTGCCTTCGGAGACTTGAACGTCGAGGTCGGTATCCCTAGATCGTAAGAGTTTAGTATGGAAGGAAAAGAATATCAGACGTAGAGGAAATGTGTATTCACCATGGTAGTATCTAAATTAAGCGATTAACAGTCAGTCACACTATTTGATTCCATATATATGTTGGGAGAATATAATAATATAAATGATTTGATGATGATGTATATATCTCTTACTTTTGTGTTCCACCACCATCCGAGCAAAGTGCCATGAGCCAGCCATGTTTCTATTTCTCTCTCTTGAGTCCATCGCAGCCAAGCCTTGATGAGATGCTTCAGAGCCTTTTGTCGCGTGTTATCGGATACGAACTAGGAAAAGGGAAAGAGAGTTAGTTTGTGTGGTTGGTTTAGTTTGGTTTAGTTCACAAACAAAAGGACTAAGCAAGCTTCGGATTGCAAGAGGAAAAAGGGAATAACGAATGGACCAAATAACCGGACTGGAACTCACCCCGGTAAAGTAACGCTTGTCGTAGTGACCAGCCGCTGCGGTTCTAGAAGCAAAAAAAGAAGACAATTTAGTATCTTTTTATTTATTTATTTTTTTTTTCAATGGTGAAATATTGAAATTGTCGGTTTGAGGATGTTTTGGCCTAATTACCCTGGTTCGTCTGGATTGGGGAAGGCTGAAATTAGTATCTCGAATCGACCTGTTTTGTCTCGCCACAACAACAATATCCGGTAACGGATAGGGAGAAGCGATAGGAAGAAAGAAAAGAAAGAAAAGAAAGAAAAGAAAAGGGAAAGGATTTTTTTTACGTACGAAAGTATTTCTTTTCTTTGGCTCCGGCCGGGTCTACGGCAATCACGGCGGTCAAACTACCTCCCTTCCATTTTACGGGTTCTCGTGAGAATTTGGTCGTTTTCTTTGGCGGAGGGTGATCATGATCGAAACGTCTCATAGCAGCGGCGGACGCCAGTTGGACGCCTAGTAACAGTGTTACGAGGCATGTTTGCAGTCGCATTGCTGTTTTTTTTTTCTGTTGATATAAAAGACCCGCGAGACGAGAAGGAGATATTAAAAGTAAAAAAAAAAAAAAAAGAAAAAGAAAAAAGAAAAGAAAGAAAGAAAGAAAGGAAAGCGAAAAGGAGATGGCGGCTTTCAGACTGGTGCGAATCTGGTTTCTTGGCCCTTTTTCGTCCGTGTTAGATATATAAATACTTATATACTTAAGTATAAGTATATATGAGATGGTGCTAAAATGTCGGTAGTTGGCTAGCTGAATCCAACAAGATGCTATTATTATATAGGTGGCAGAAAAGAGTCGACCGGCATGAAAAAATGTTATAATAATGATAACGATAACGATATGTATGATACGCCGTGATATAGTCGATATCGTGAATGTCGTTGTTTTAGAAAAAAATGATATAAAAATAAATGAATATAGCCAAGATAAAAATGATAAAAGGAGCGAAGGGTGTGTTTAGAAAGGGAAAGAGAATGAATGGTGGTATGGAACAGGGCTATATAAAAAAAGGTCGGAGACGAGAAGGAAGGAAAGAAGGAAAAGAAAAGAAAAGAAAAAAAAAAAGAAAAAGGACGGATGAGAGGAGGGGAGGGGAGGGGAGGGAGGGAGGGAGGAGAAGAATGCGAAGACGACGAGGCTATCCGATTTGGAAGCTACGATGGTATTTTATTTTTTTGGAAGGATTGGAGAGTGCCCGAGTGTGTGTGTGTGCATAAACCAAACTTGGCGTGAAGAGTGGGTCGGTCGGTCTGGTCGGTCTGGTCGGTCTGGTCGGTTCGTGTGGCTTTTTAAGTAAGAATAAGCATTCGGAGTCGTAAGCTTAAGTGTAGCTAACTAACTTGGGTGTACTTTTAGTAGCTTTTTAAGCTCTCGAACTCTCTTTTCTTTGAACTGGTGTTTCCTTTCTTTTATATATTTTTTTATTTCTTATTTCTTTTAATTTTTTGCGGGGGTGGGTTTGAAGATTAATTTAAATTTAAATTAAAAATAGCAGCAGGCAAAAAAGGCGTGACGTGAGTGATTGCGCTCTGAGTGGAGTGGAATGGAGTGTGTCGTCGGGTGGAGTGGAGCAGGGTTGTGTGTGCGTGTGCGTGTGTGTCGTGCGAGCGAATTCCCCTTTTCGACTGCTTTGAAAGTTTTCTATGTCAAACCGTCCTGAAGCATCGACAAATATCGATATCCAACGAAAGGAGAGAAGTCAAAAAAGAGCAAAAAAAAAAAAAAAAAAGTCAAAAAGAGAGGAGGACGAGATGGGAATTCTCAAGATATGGATGTGTACTTAAGTAGGTAGGTGTGTGGGAAGCCCGAGAGTTTTAAGTATCATCAGGGCTGGTGTTCGCGACGACGACGACGCCGCCGCATTGAGCATCCCATCAACAAGCTTCTAATTAATATATATAATAGTCGTGAGGATTTAAAAAACCATCCGGTCTCAATCGTCGTCGTCTGTGCTTGCCCATCTTCTCCTGATAAATTAATTAAAAACCAAAAGGATAAAACGTGTAAAAAATGTAGCAGAGCAGAGGGGGGAGGGAAAAAGCCGCGCGGTCAGCTAACCAGAACAGGTTGCTTTCTCGGATCCGGCACGGTTTTTTGATTGAATTAACTAACCCACCCCCGCGACCAAATGGCTGTTTCATCAGCCAAGCCAACCAAGCCAACCAAGCCAACCAGGGCCTTCCGTTCCCGAATTCCGGGTCAGCCTTGCCGAACGAATCACCAAAAAGAAAGAAACTCCAAGCTGGGGGGTGACCTTTGGGGGCGGGCGGAAATGCTAAGCTTTTTCATCCCCCTGCGTGGTGACAGAAGCCAAGGGGAAAAAAAAAACGCACATACTCATCCCTATCCTATCCTATCTACTCTATCTATCAATTGTGAGGTGATAACCAACCTGTCAAAAACGTCGAACCTTTTTGGAAACAGACGTTGGATTGCATGCGCATGGGGTCTTTTCTTTCTCTCTCATCCGCACCGATATTCCAGAACCCCCCC